>JAKUBE010000015.1:0-65082 GCA_030674755.1 Metschnikowia henanensis | reverse complement strand
AACGCCAGGTCGGGGTGGAACGAAACACGCTTTACGCCTTTATTCTTTTTTTCCAGCCATTTCGATTAGCATCATTGTTATCCCATCAAATCCCTATTGTAAAGCCATTTTCTTACCAGCCAGCCATACAGCATGTCAGATAATATGAGCCACACCCCAGAAGGTAACAGATCAAAGATAAGAAAAAGGACAGAAAACCCATGAGACAACCAGAGGATTAGTGCGATTCTCTAGTTTATGGTCTCTTTTCGGGTCTGTGAAGCCCTACCAGAACACGCCAATTGTCCGAATGAAGCAATGATTCCGCTCATGAATATAGACGTAAACCCAAAAACGCGCCCAAAACACGTTCTCCGAATTTCTTCCCCGCCATTTTTATGAAATACCTCTTTCTTGTAGGCAGTGGGGTCCGTTACAAGCAAAGCCTTGATACGAACAGAGACACTGGAGAAGACAGAAGAGTAGTGGGAGAAAAAGAATAAGACAAGAAATAACAAATGAATGGATAAAGAGAGAGATACTGGAACAGAGACGGTCTTTCTTGCGCTCCTGAATTGCCCTCCATCAGACGATCCCCATTATTCTTTCTCACTTTCTCTTCTATCTGACATTCCCTTCCCTCTCACTTCGTCCCGTACTCTCTGTCCAACTTCATATTAAACTGTCTGTTTTTCTCATTCACATACTGCTTATCGGCAACATTGCCAGTTCTGCGGCTGCGTTTGCGCTCGCTTGCCTCCTCTAGAGATTTTACCAAAGCATCGACGTTTGCCGTGGCCGGCTTGTACTCCACAAAGCCTGCGTTTTCCAAAATCCCTTTTATTTCGTTTTGTTTGTGTTTACTTGCCTCGTACTGCGCCACATCCACCAGGCGCTTGGCGGTTTCTTTTTTGTACGTGGCGTATGCTAGACTGGACATATCCTTATAACCAGCAGGCTCATTCCGCTGCATATGGGGTTTATCTTTACGAGCCCACTGCTCTGCTGACCAGTCCAATGGGTCTGGCGGAAGATCGTCTTTACTAAAAGCAGCGGCTTCCCCCTCCAATTCGGAGTTTTCACCGTTCTTTTCATCACTTCCCTCGATCTCTTTGAATAGGTGTCGATATTTAGCCAAATCTGAAAGGACGCGGTGTTGAGCCGCGGTCTTTTCGCGTTTGAGATGGTCCAACTCAAGTCTTAGCACTGAGTCTGTGGCCATGATATTTTGGAATACTTCGCAAGATCCTTTTTTTCCGAAATCCGTGGAATTCCGAGGATTTCCGATGGATGCAGAGACGGGTTGAAATCAGCCCATCTCTTAACCCCGAGCCGAGCGGTGTCTGCAGGAGCGAGCCACGTTGAAAGAACGTACTAAATATATACCCATGCAAAAAGCAGAGAGAGGTTTAAGGCTTTTTCGTCCGAGATCCTGGACTTCCGCTGAAACATTCAGAGAGCGCTGCATTTTTCTTTCTTACGTCCAACTGATTCCCTTTTTTTCTGGTGTGAAAGAGATTTATGCGTCGAATGCCTGACCAACAGTATATGCGCTTAAAGGGCAGGCAACTCCGATCGGCCCCGGCGTTGCTCCCCACACTTATGCGTACAGGCCTTCTCATAAAAGTATATAAAACACATCGGGTCCCCTCCACTTGCATACTCCAGCCTTTCATGAAATCATCAAAAAACTTTAGACCAGAACTTTAGAATTTCTCTGATTGTCTTTGAATTGTATTTCGTTAACGTTAATATTGCCCTTTTATCCTCCAATTAAACTTTCATATATTCACCATGACGTCTCGCACTCAGGCTACGAAAGAAGAGCAAGTTTTGCACCATGTCCTTTCTACACCTGACGCCAAAAATTCACCCGAAAAAGTGCTTGCGGCTATAGAGGCGTTTGCGAAAAGCACTTTCTTGATGATCGTGGGGCGGCATAAAGGAAAATACGTTGTGGACGCTATAAAGGAAAAAGAGCCCGCGATCATGATAGAGTTAGGCTGTTATGTTGGATATTCTGCGGTGCTTTTCGGCGCCGAGTTGGCCAAGCTCAATAAAAAGTATTCTGACAAGTGCAACGTGCCTGCGAAATACTATAGCTTTGAAATCAGCGCCGAATTTGCAGCCATCGCTCGCCAGATCGTGGACTATGCGGGGCTCTCAAATACGGTTGAAATCGTCGTGGGCGCTGCAGGACACACGCTTCCTTTGTTCCAAGAGAAACTCAAAAACGAGTTTCATAAGTACACGCCCGTTGACATTGTGTTTATCGACCACGCCAAGGAGTTGTATGTACCGGACCTTCGGGTGTTGGAATCAGAAGGCTTAATTGCCCCAGACACCACGATTATTGCGGATAACATCTTCAATCCGGGGGCCCCGGACTATGTGCGCTATGTGCAGAGCAGCCCCCACTATAGACGGGACCACAACGAGCGGACCTCGAACGTCAGCAACCCGGAGTGTGGGGGCAGATGGAATATTCTTTATGAGCTGCGCACCGTGCCTGTAGAGGACCCGGAAACGGGCCGCAAGGATGCGGTAGAAATCACAAAGTGCGTGTCGTACTTGTCCGGATAAAGGGGGCAAAGGGAATTTGAAACATGTCGAGGTCGGGCCCACTTGCCAGGCGGTTTGATGCCGAGGGTCGTGTAAGCGCATGCGCTAGTGCAAACGCTACTATATTCAGCCTCTCCCGCCTAGTACCTGAAAAAGTTTCTGATAGAAGCCAAGGTGGGCGGTTGCTGATTTAAAACAGAGAAGCGCGCAGTCGATTATACTGATTTGGATTTGCTTGTTGCTTTTCAGTCGCTAGGTGCTCATTCTCTGTTGCCTCTTAATTCAGTTTGGACATTCTGCAGGCCCGTGGCTTTCCTTCTGGCTGCATTTTCGGTTCTGACCAATAAAACTAGTTTGTGGAGTTTATCACGATCGAAGGAGTACTCCGGGGGTTGCAATTGTGGCAGAACATGAATAGAGACCTTTGTGCTAGAATGTAACTTTTTTCGAGTTTCGGCCGTTCTGTTTATAACTATGAGTACACATCCCATTGGCTCAACTGCCTCTATGAGTATATGTCGCGTGGCAACTATTTTAGCAACATGACTGCGTCTTTTTCTCTCTTTCTCTCAAGCCAATCGCGCCGCTGATATCAGCTCTGGATGTTTGTATTGCGATCTGAGAATTCTTGGGGGTGACCGGGTTCTGCTTTTTTGAGATCATGCGAGGATTTAGAAATTTTCGAGTGGTTGAGGGAAACCCGACTTACCTATGGTTTTCATATGCGAGCCGTTCTGTTTTAAAACCTGGGGAATCTCCCTGGTTTTAAGCATAACTTAGCTGTTTTATCGCTACTTTAATTAGTACAGAAACCGGCGTGCTAAGACGATGTATTCCACGAAATTCATTCAAGCAAGATGAAGTTCAAGGGCTCATGTATTGCTAGACTGAAATGGCTATTGCATCCCATGGTTTGCTTGCTCTCACGTGTTTCCACATTTTTGTTCCAAATGATTCTGAGCTCAACAAACTAAGTATAAAGAGAGATCACCTTTGTGGTTTCGAAGCCTTCTACGTTTTTAACGGTCCTCTTCATGATTATGATTGTACAATGCTGAGTTTTTAATGACCAATTCATTACTTTTTGAGAAAGATGGCCATTAGTCACACCCTAATTGCCTCGATGTTTAATGACATTCACCGAATGATTAGAAATTCGGCATTACAGCAGTCACTTTCCAGCAAAAACTTAGAAAGCTGTGGATCTGTGGCCAATATTTTTAAACGCATAAACGTATTTTTATTTGTGCAAAGAGCATAACGGAAGTACATAGTGCCTCGGAACATATGTTCACGTATTAGAGAAGTTTTTCACCGGATGGTAAAAGGCTGCAATTATTCCTAATAAATTAAGAACTCTTGTAGTGGATGAAAATGTTCTAGATAAACCTTGGGAAATGAAGAGGCCACGAAAAACCTTCATAAAGCAACAAGAAATTCCGTTAGTTCCCACGCGTCTTTTACTTATGCATCGTTAACAATACTGTACTTGCGCGAGATCACCGTTTGTTAAAGATCCACCAACATGCCATTGCCCGAGATTTTCTCAACGTCGCAAGATTCCTAGACATTTATCTATTTATCAACGCCCGAAGAAAAAAATCAAAAACACAACCCTACTCACCTACTGCTCAAGCAACTGGCCCCAATCGTTGTTTCATCACCAGAATACTACTCCGCAGCACAACCCAGGCTGGTAGTGCACCTAGCGCCCGGGCCTCGCTCACTCTAAGGCTTCAGTCCCCATGCTAACAAGTGAACAACTCTGACCACTTTTCATCACCCAGCTTCCACGCAAAACACCACCTGAACCATGGCGGACCTCACCCCGCTCTTCTCGCAGTGTGTGCGGATCGTGACCCGTGAATTTCCGCACGAAATCACGCAAAAGGCCGGTCCACAGCCCCCCACTTACCTCGTTTGCGACTCGTTTGCGCTGGAATGCGCCGAGTTGTACACAAACACGACGAAAATGGCCGCCTTCGTGGCGGAAATCCGCCCGCTCTACCTCCAGGTGACGGACGAGTACACGCGGCTCGAAAACGGGCCGCGCAAGGAGCTTTCGCGCGCAGAAAAGCTGGCGCTAGACGAGGAGTTCAAGCTCAAGGTCCAGCAGATTTACGAGAAGCTCAAGCACCTCCAGGAATACGAGCGCAAACGGGCGCAGGTGTGGGAGGCCACGCAGAAAAACACGGGCTTTCTCCTGGCGATGTTTGCGCCGGAAACGGACGACCCGCGGGCCGTTTATCACCGCACGCTTGCCGTCCATCGGATGCACATGCTCCGTTTTCTTAGTACTGCAATTCTGGGCGCCAACGCCGCCTTCGAGCAGATGCAGAAACAGCGGCACGCGCGCGAGCGGCTGCTCAACCTGTTGCATATCCAGAACTTGGACGAGGACGACGACGTAGATGATTTTGGGGATGAGTTTCTGGGTGAGTTTCTGGGACAATTTCTGGGACAGTCTCTGGGTCAATTTGCGGGTCAATCTGGGGGTCAATCTGGGGGTGAGCATCAGCGCCCGTCGCAGTACCAGATCGAAGTCATGGACCAAACGGAAACGGATCCCGTCCCGGCGTCCTCAGCGCTTTCTCAGGAGCAGGTCCAGGAGCTCCAGAAGGAGAACCAGGAGCTCCTCAGCATGAAAAACACACAGTTCAAGCAGGTCGAGAAGCTCCACCACCTGGTGGTCGACATTGTGCGGTTGCAGACCGAGTTGTCCATGCACCTCGAGACGCAGGCCGAGCAGATCGACACGCTTCTTGAGAACCAGGACCAGATCGACGTCGATTTGCGAATGGGCAACCGCAATCTTTCCAAGGCAACCGACCGGAACAAGCGCGGGTCCAACGTCATAGTCACCACGTGTCTTGTGCTCGGCGCGCTCCTTCTTTTCGTGGACTACATCTCGTAGGGGGGATATTGGCCGTTTCTGGGAAAAGGATTGTTGCTCATTTTGGGCTTTGTTGGAGCTGATTCTCTTTGGGCCTCATTGGAGCCGATTCTCATTCTGGGCTCGATCGGGCGATCTCTCATTTCGGGCCTCAGTCGAGTAGTTCCTCATTCCAAGTCTGACTCATTCCAAGCCTGATTCGAACTGTTCCTCACTTTGAGCCTCATTCGGGCAGTTAATCAAAAAGTCTCATCCGAGCAGATACTCAATTCAAGCCTCATTGGAGCAGTTACGCACTTGGGCCTCGATCGAGCGATTACTCACTTTAGGCCTCAAGCTGATACTAAGCTCGCTCGAGCAGTTACTCATTTCAAGCTTTATTCAAGCTATCTCTTATCTCAAACCTCGTTGGTGCTGGTACTCACTTCAAGCCTTTTTTTAGGAGACACTCACTCTAGCTCATTCCGGCAGGTACTCATTCCAGGTCTATTCCAGGTCTCATCCGAGCAGATGCTCATACCAGGTCTCATTAGGGCAGTATCTCATTCAAGCTCACTTCAAGCCTCATTCGAGCTGTCTCTAATAACAGGCCTCATTCGAGCTGTTTCTCATTTGAAGCCTCCCTCGAGCTGCTACTCACCTTCGGCTCCTTCGAGTTTCGTCACCACGCCGGCGCCGATCGTCACGCCCTCGCGCCGGAGCACCACCCGGCCAAGCGCCTTGTTATCTTCGTACCGCGCCACAGGAAGCTTTCGGTCCGAAAGCACCTCGACAACAACCTCGGCGGTCTGCCGGGAAACCAAGTGCATTTTCTTCTTCTTTGCGCCGTTCACGCGCACGACCTGGGCGATCCGCGCCGCCACGCTGGCGTTGTTGCGGAACAACACAAACGGCGTGCCCACCAAGAGCGGCTTGCTCATGTTGAACGTGTTGACCACGGCACGGAACAGCCGCACCGAGCGCACGCCCGACGCGGCCGCCAGCGCAATGTCGCCCACCGCCAAGTCGTCGGTGCTCTTGTTCTTCAACTGGTTTGTCTTGAAAACCAACAGCACGAGCTGGCCCTCTATGGCCACGGCAACCGGCTCGCCGTTATAGAGAATTGCCTGCACTTGCACCACATCCTCGGTCGGGTGGATGCACACGGACTCGCCCGCCTGCACCAGCCCCAGGGCAACCTTGCCCTTGACCTTGAAGTCGGAGCCCGCCACGTCGTATATGTCGCTGATAGCCAAGCTGAAGTCGTTTTCGAGCACGTTGTCGAGCCCATTGTCGAGCACGTTGTCGAGCCCATTGTCGAGCCCATTGTCGAGCCCATTGTCGAGCCCGTTTCCAGGCACGTTGTCCCGCCCGATCTGCTCCAACTGCTCGAGCAACGTGGGGCCCGTGTACCACCCAAACTCCGGAATCTTCGACCCACGATTCACCACATTCGCCCCGGTCAAGCCCGAGATCGGCACAAAGGCGAGGCGCTCGCGGGCAAACCCGATCTCGGCGCCGGCCAAAAACTGCCCGAGCTGCTCCTGGATCTCCGCAAACCGCGCCTCGCTCCAGTTCTCCTTGTCCATTTTGTTGACCGCCACACAAACCCTATCGATGCCCAAGCTACGTGCGACAATCGCATGCTCCTTCGTCTGGCCGTCCATGAGGAAGCCGGCCTCAAACTCGCCCGTGACCGCGTCCACCACCAAAAGCGCGGTGTCGGCCTGGCAAACGCCGCCGATCATCTGCGGCACGAAATCTTTGTGCCCCGGGGCGTCGATCGCCGTGAACCGCGTGGCCGGCGTCTCGAACGTCGTGGCGCAGATATCGATCGTCACGCCACGTGCCCGCTCCTCCGCCGTCTGGTCCATCACCCACGCCAACGCAAACGAGCCCTTGCCGGACTTTTCCGCCTCGCGCACGAGCTTGTTGACCGTTTTCGCGTCCACGGCGCCGACGTCGTAGAGAATCCGCCCCATGAGCGTCAGCTTGCCTGCATCCACGTGCCCTATAATGACAAACGAGTGGTTGCGCTTGGCGAAGTGCGGGTTTTTCGCGAGCTCCTGCGCCACGTCGATCTTCTTGAACGGTTTCGTCGCCGCCTGCTTCGCCACAGATGTCTTTGCGGCGTTCTGGGCGTTTTGTGCGTTTTGGGCGCTTGGAGCGTCCTTCTCTTTGATGCTCAAGTCCTTGACTCCTTGCTCAAACGCTTGTTTTTGCGCAGCGAGGACCTTATCGTCCGGGCTGGGCAGGCTGAAGTTCGTCTTTGCCTTGGCTGTATTGGGATCTCCGTTAGTATATGCAGTGAATAGCCGGCCCGAGAGCCGTCTGCGCTTATCGGCTAGCTCTTGCCTGTGCTGGGCCTGTTCTGGGTCCAAATGTGTCTCAAATAAAAGCACAGACACCCTCGTTTGCGCGCCCGCCGCGATCGCGGTCCGGTCGATCCGGAGCTCGTATTTGAGTTGCAGCTCACACGCCGGGCGCTTCAAATCTCGCGGCCCTCCACTATTTGGTGCGCTGTTTGGAGAGTCTATTTCCATGGGCGCAGCCGAGGCGTCCTCCTGCGAACCAGGAAGAAGCGCGTTGCCTGGGACCTGGAGCTTTTGTGCGTTTTGTGCGTTTTTGGCGGTTTCTAGTCTTTTTCTTAGTTCGAGGGCCCCACCGTTAATTCGACGCGAAAGCTGTATTCTGCCAGTGGGGCTGCCTCCAGATGCAAGGTCCTTTTTCGGAGCAGCGAAGGCGCCGATTTTCGCTGGCCTCAGCTTGGCGAGCATACTCAATTTCGACCCCTTTATTGCACCATTAGAATCATGGGGCTCGCCCACGGACGCTGTTTTCGCCTTCGCAAACATCGCTAAACTGGACCCCTTTTTAGCTGGAGAATGATCGGAATCAAAAACAGCATTTTTGTGCTGCGCTGATGACTTTTCGCTAAGGTCCAGGCCTGGCTTGGACGCTGTTCCGCCAGCCGCAGCCCTCTGTTTCGCTAGCATGGCCAATTTCGACATTTTCGGCGGCGCGGGCACTTCTGATGTATTAGCAATCATGGAAAAAGAATAAAGACACCTCGGCGGCAAAACACCCCTGGCGACCCTAGAACTCAGGTAGTAAAGGTGGCAGAAAAATGAGATCGCAGGCTGTCAAGCAATGGAGAGCCGAGCCAGCGGCGAGATTGCGCAAAAAAGTAAACTGGGTTTGAAAGTAACATACCTTTTTTCTTCGGGAACTTGCTTTTGAGTTCCTCGAAAGCCGCGGAGACCTCGAAATAGTTATAGTAAAGAGCCTCCTTAAGATCGAGATCTTCAATCTGCGAGTTGTACGATTGTATTTCGGCCTTTAGTGTGGGAAGTGCCGCGTACAAAGCGTCGTATTCCTCGTTTGACAAAGAGTCCTCATGGAACTCCTCGTCGTTCGAATAGTTATCGTAGTCGTCATCCATAGTATTGCAATTGAGATCTGCTTATGAGGGCAAATGGCTTTTTCAAAGCAGAAGACCGGTGCTCACTTTGCTGCCGCGGTGTAGCACCGGCGCGGTCACGTGACGTGAAGGGATTTGGAAGTAGATATGTGTTTTAGGGAGCGGATATGATGGATTGTATCTCGTTTAAAAGAAACGGTGGAAGAGGCTCTTCTATTCTGTACCAGACGTGAAAGGCAAACTTTCTGAAGACCGCGACAGGATCAAGAATCGTTGGCTTAGTCTGTATTAATGATTATGACTATTGTGTACTGCACATACTGCTATTTGATTCTTGCTCTGGCATTTTGCTGAAGATATGATACAACAAGTAATACGGGGAAATGACCGTTTATTATCGCGAGTGGCTCGCAATTTTGATTAAATTTCCAGCTTTGGGGAGCTAGGGTCATGAAATGTTGCATTCGGACGGAGCTACGGCTAAGAGCTTAGCATCAAGTCACGTGACTCCTCCCTCTGTACGGTACCCTAAGCAACAAAAAGTCATGCAATTGAATTCGTTTTCACCAGTAATGTCAGGGCTGGATTCAATAAGTAAATTTCAGCGTGCCCTGTAAGAAAGATTTGAAGTTTCTTCGTCCGGAGATGAAACGGTTTGCACTTGACAGATCCTTGCAGATTTCCTGGGAGGAATATAAGCTGTAAATCGCCTCCATTTCTCGAGAAACCGATCTCGTATGAAAAAAGGTATTGATAAAGAGACTTGTCGAAAGCTCCTGAAACATTAAATAAAGGTACTTTTAGCAATAAGTATCCTGAAAAACAAAAAAAGATATTGAAACCCACGAGGTTCGAACTCGTGCCTCCGAAGAGACCAGGAATGTATGGTAAGGTAACCTTACCCTGGCGCCTTAGACCACTCGGCCAGAGTTCCAATTCGTGATTTTGCTGCTTTGCAGTGAGCTATGAAGCACCATCACAGCTTCGAAAATCACTCATAGTTCAGAAATTTCTAGCTTTGCGCCACTTATCCCAATTTTTTAATAGCAGCTCGTATTTCAAACTTAATTATTAGTCTTTTGCTGGGCTCACTCTCTCTAGGACGCCTCAAATCGCGAGCTTTGAAGCGGCGATTGGGCGAGATGCACCCAGTGGGTCGATGACAAATTTTAGCGTTTCTTTCAAAAAAAACAGCGTGGGAACTCCTTGGCATCGAGACTTTGATGGAATTAGAATAGATTTTGGCACCATTGTCACATAATTACGAACAATTGCGCAACCTTAATTGGCACGTTGACACCGTCCGCCCAGTCTATCATTCCCGACGCCAAGAATGGGAAAGATGGTCAACGTCTCCCATCAGGGAATGACGTATAGTTGACTATGCATTATCTAGATGTGTTACAGGTTTTTCATAGCTATGTATAGTTTTTTCGTGTAATACGATGTGTTTTTTTTTCAAAAAAAAAAAAAAAAAATCTAGATTCTTCAACGTCATCGAATGGGGCGCTTTCTTTCAAATTTGGGCACATTTTAGATTCTTTCCTTGACTCTTCAAAAGAAACAGCTATGGATAAGATCTACCCATATTACGATGTGTCTTTTTGAAAAAAAACTATCAACTGATCTATCTCAGCTAGATACTGACTAACAGATCGAGTGTAATCACCTGGGCTCGAGTTATTTAAATTTAATAATTTAGATCTGGAATATTCTGAGGCCAGCGTAATTTTAAGCGGAGAAGAGACTTCCATCGAATGTCTCACGGGCGATCAATTTTAGAAATTTGAGTTTTTTTTCTTGCAGAAACCACAGAGAGGTAATAGCTCTTAGCTCTTAGCTCTTAGATCCAAAATTCTGAGCACATATATTTCAGCGGCTTCAGATAAAGCGCATCTCTTTGAATGGACGCAAGGTTCTACAGCTAGGAAAGTGAACGAAATTTCAAAGAAGAGAGCAGAACTTTGCGAAAATGATACCCGAAAGTCTGAAGACGTGTTTGGTTGTGAGTCTATTCTAAAGCTTGCTTCTTGAAAGGGTCATCAAATCATCTCTTAAAAGCTGTAGATCTAAACTGTTCGTGTATCAATATTCCGGGAGAATAACTTCCATGCAGTAAAAGCCCTATCTACTGCAAATAAGACCTTCGGACTATATCAGTATTTTCTGTATCTTTACCTCACGCTCATAACTTAGCACTCAACTCTTTGGCTTTCTCAGCAGCCTTGATGTGGTTGAGTCTCCCGGTCGTGAGCTTATTCCACTCGGCTAACCTTGGGAAATCACGTGGTCCGTTGAAACCCGCGTTCATTTCCTCAAGTCTCTTAGGATTGGCGAAAAGGTTCTCATTGACGGGAAAATCCAAAATGATATCTGCTCCCGTCAACTTGTCGCCCACGAAAAAGCCACCTTTCTTATCCTCTAGCTGCTGGTTCAAAAACGCGTACGCGGTCCTGATTTTCTTCAAATAGTAAAACCCATTGATCTTGCCCATGATCGATTTCACTAGCCAGCCAAGGCCCCACGGAGCTTTTCGACACGCCATATAGCTCACCAAAAGCGATACGAGATGGCACTGTAAAGAACCCTCGGAAAAGTGCAAGTAGTAGTCGACTAGCACCTGGTCCTCCTCGGAACTCGGGGTGAGCTTCCCCTCTGAGTCGTAGTATTTGATCAAGTAATGGATGATTTGCCCCGATTCGGCCAAGGTAAGAGGCTTAGCGGCCCCCGGTTTGTAGATCTGGACAACGGGCGACAATCCGAGGGGCCACACGTGCTTCAATTCGGGCGGAGCCAAGCCCTCGGAAGTTCGGTGATATGTTTTCGTTTCGAACTCCACTCCCAACTCTTGTAAGAGCCAGAGAATACGAGCCGCGCGTGACCCCACGAGGTAATGGAGAACAATTTTATCTTGTGTCATGTCGAATGTAAATGGGAAGAGAAGAAGTTTATTTCTTGCCGCTATTGTACGCTCAAGTATGGAATGCATCGGACATGCAGGAAAATGCGGATCGAAGCAGGTAAAAAGTGGGGTGCCTGCAGTGCGCGAGCAATGATCACCGTGTGTCAGATCTCTAATAATTGTTAACTCGATTCTTTTATTTCCTTCATCAAGTTTCTGTTATTTGTTTGGAAGCACCTTTATTGCAAAGTAATAATACTCACAGTAGTCATCTCTCCATGAGAAGTCATTTGCCTACAATGTCAATTGATGCTTCTGAGATCAGAATTTACTCCAATTTCAATTGCTTCCTGAAAACAAAATATACGTCTGCCGGTCAGTTAGCTTGTATTGCTATTTCCGTGGCTCACAAATATGAGCTCTTTATCATCAAAGCTGTCGAGAATTTTCTCTCAAAGTGCATTGGTTTTGCCTGTTTTCTGATCGTTTAGGGTACCTGGTCCTTTGTTGGTGGCTGCGAAGTAGCTAGTCCCTCGACAACCCTTGAATTCCAAATTGTACTACATTCTCGAGCTGTATGCTTTCGACTCCATTTTGAATGCTATTAAAAGTCTCAATTTGTAAAAATCATGGAATACCATCTTTCTTCCGCATAAGCCGCTTGAGATTTCAATTTTCAAATTGATCACAAGCTAATTTGCAGGCTTGTTGCTTAGATTAGTGCACTATTCAATACACTGACCGTGCTTAAAGGCTCTGAAGCTTGGGCCCAAGCTTGGATCAGCATCAATCAGGTCGTCATCTTTTCTAGTTCACGTGATTTCTTCGGCAGAAAATTTTTAGAAGGGCACGGAAACGGGCGATGCTTAGAGGTGGGAGCTCAAGCCGAGATTGTTTGAGACACGTGAATGCCCTATATATATCTCTAGAATCGGCTGGATCTTCCTTTTCTGGGTCGCTAAAAATTCATTTTTGCTGAGTCAGTCCGAGTTGTGAAGTGTGTTTTGTTTTCAAGTGAAAGAACTCTTTGAACGTTTATTAGGTTCCGGGTTTTGGCCTCGAAATTTCACTGCTAGTTCGATCTCTTCTCAGTTTTAGATACGTAAAAGGTGTCATTTTATCTTGAAATAATGGCGATTACTCTTTTTGGAAAAAACAAATTGAACGGACAACTGCAGATCAGAATGATATAGAAGGCCTTATCATAGGCCGCCGATCATGCAGCAAACTCCTTATTATCTTGGATTGGATCACGCAGTCCGTCCTTTGTGATGTACACAATTTTGTTTCGGTGATACTCCATGTTCATCCGTTCTAATGCAGCTTTCGTTCGATCGATGAGTGCTCTTTTGGTAATGGCGAAGAATGCCCATACGTACGATGAATACTCATCCGTGATCTATGTGACCCACCTCTTCTTCGAGAACTCTGCAGTATTTGGATGTAATCGGTGGAGTTAGGGTGGTGACGGATAATGGGTGTGTTTATCATGACTAGTAGCTTTGCTCTTCGTCTCAAAAGCATGCGTCACAGTTACGAATGGCAATCCCACCAGCAACACGTAAAATAACGTTCTCTAGTTTGCAGATCAGTCGCGTGATTCCATCTTTTGCGTGTGCATTCTGTTTGTGTATTCCGAGAGCATCACAATTGCCTTGTTTGTTTAGGATCTCCACAAAGCATATAGAAGGTACGGCTTCAATGTTGCTCGCAGCCTGACCTAACCAGGTGAGTGTCCGTTCGCTCGCATTACCAGCGTACGTGCCGTCGGTGTGAATGATGATTGATGCGTCAAGGTTGATAATTGTTTAAGACTCACTAAGCTCACACATAGGGCGGGCGCCCAAAAACATGGTACGGTGTACCCCAAGTGTGATCGTGCCGACACCATCAGAAATGTGTTCTGTACCGCCGCTATCTACAAGAATAAGATCTGTAAATGGCCGTAAATGGCCGGATTTCGGTTATAATGTCCTTGTGGTGGGTGACGGTAAAATGTGTGCCACTGTCAATGATGAACATGCGTTGGGTCGAGCTGGCTTCAGATATTTTTACTGTGAGGTTTCTTCCGCGAGTTTGATGGGGGTTGTTCTTACAATTTCGTCGTTGATTTGCTTATTGTTTTTCCCTAGCAGTGATCTTAGATCCCGCGATAGATCATCTTCTGATCGATAGTAGCCATGATGTCTCCAAGGCAAAGCAATTGTCTGATTATCATTTTGGGTTATGTTCGACGACTTTCGAGCTAAGTAGTTTCCGATGAGAGATAAGTCCGGTCGAGTGTTGTTTGCTGCCCAATTTATGCTTCCGACTCCAGGCTCATATCTCGTTTTCATTGGGCCCTTGAGGATTGTCGAGTGCTCTTTCGGGTTCTTTTAAAAAGCATCCTCCTTTGGGCAGTTATTTGTACCATATCCGTCGTCATGCGCTTTAATATGGCTTCTCCGAGGTATTATCCTGTAGTTTTCGAATTGGTTCAAAAGCTTCGTGAGAAACTTATGTTGACACATCGCATATCCATGATCCGTCTTCTCGAATTCGATGCCCAAGTATTCTGATACCGGTCCGAAATATTTCAAGTCGAATATATTCTCCAAACTCTTCTTTGATTCTTAGAGCACACCATCGTTTTCAGCCACTAAAAATAGATCGTCCGCATATAGTGCAACATGTAAGTTACCCCTTTTCGACCCCTTCGAAAAAAGCTCCCTGCCACTTCATTCTTTTGAAGTCCCAAACCTTCTAGCTTGTTCCCAAGGTACTCACACCACTCAAAACCAGATTGTTCCATCCCATAAAGACTCTTCTTGAGTAACCAATAGAAACCTTCCTTATTGTCGTATCCTGGGGGAGGCCTTGCGTAAATTTGTTCATCCCCCGGTTATGACAAATTAAAATAAGCCAATTTATATCAAGGTAATGTATCAAGTAGTTGTACTCAGTCGCAATACTTGTTCACAAACGTATCGACAAGAGTTCTACCACTGGCGACAGTACCCGATACTTATCGTAATTGACTCCTTCCTCTTGTTTGAAATCTTGCACCCCACATCTTGCTTCGAACGCCGCTCCTTTGATGTCATCTTCTTTGTGTATTAATACCCAATTAGTCGGTATACTTATTGACCATATTTGAAGCGCGTCGCAAAGTCCGTTGCCGTGCGTTTTAACCAGGGTCTTCTGGCTTGTCCAGTCTGCTCTTCATAATCAGGCATCAACCATGCCCCGGCGTTGTCACGGGGATCGGGATGAATCCTGGGACAATCTTTGACAGCATGCGTCTCAAAACAGTTCCAACAAGCCCCGGGACGTTCGGAGAGAGTTTTGATGACCACCTTTAGGGCGTCTTCTGCTTTTCGAGCCCGTCTTTTTAAGGCCAAAATGTTTTCTCGAGCTTGAGTGTTTTGAGCTTGAGTGACATTCTGAGCTTGAGTAGCATTATTTCCTACACGTGTTTCGGTTTTCTCGAGCACCGGTCCGAAGCCGTCTTCTTTACATCCCATCCGTTCAATCAAAGCAAGACATATCGACCGGAGCTTCAGTGTATCCGGCCCCGTGCGCGCTCTAGCCTCAGAATGCATCTTTGTCCAGACCGCGGTCTTATAATCCTTAAGCATATCTTCTACGTCGGCAGCGGGTTGCACGTATTTAGATGTGTACCACGCGTCTGTGTCAAGTTTGCCAGCCTGTGGAAAAAACGATACCATCAAAGAAGCACACGGCATGGCTGGTGGTCTGTTGGTGAAGGAAGCATACTTTGCGTCGTACTGCTTACAGATTTTGATCATTCCGTCAATGGCGGCCGGGTCTCCTCCTTTCCATTGTAACGCGAGGAAGTTGATGGCGGCAAATTCCAAATGGGCTTCCTCACGAATGGAGTCCTCGGGTATTGGGCCCCCTCTTTTTGGGCCCCCTCTTTTTGGGGCTGTTGATGTCTTTTTCTCGTCAGACATCCTCTCAATCAGTAGGGCGTTTGACTCTTTATCTTTCAATAACGCAGTTGTTTAAGGTGAACTAAACTAAGGGCACTAGTGTCTCTACAAAAATGCTCAGTAGGCGTACCCAGAAGAGAAATCTGGGTCTTTTCTAGAAGCTGAAGAATTTGCACCCACGGTCCGAACCCATCGCCAGTCCGACGCCCGACGCGTCACGTGACACCGACCAGCCTGTCTTTGCTCGCGCTAATATACGCGGTCGTGCGCGGCGCAATCCTTAATCGCCAATCTCAAACCCGATAACAGTTCACGATACTATTCAGAGCCAACACTACACGCCATGCTGCACTATGTACGTACTTTTCCATAGCACCAAAAGAAACAGCGGATCAATCAAAACATAATTCTCCCCAGATTTCCCGGAGAACCCCTTTTGTTCTCCCCAATTCGCCCCTTATGCCCGGCGCTTAGCAGTATACTAACTTCCACTATAGTCTCCCTTAGTGCTCGACAGCACCAGTCTTGCAGACTCCAAAAAGGTCATCAGAGAAAAGATCGTGCCTTGGGAAGGCCTTGCCAGGGCAGGCGTGATTTCATCCGACCAGGCTAACGTCATAAAAGTCTTGGAAACACAGAACCCGGACTCGAAACGCGCCACGGTTTTGGGGTCCCAGGAAATGTACGCCCGCACGCTTTTGAACTTGCTAAGCAAGCTCGACGTGAACGCACGTGACGACGTGTTGAAATGCGTGCTCGTTTTGTTGAACGACTTGCTCGTGGACGCCAAGGCGGCGCTGTTTGCCGACGCTCTTTTGCAGCTTTCTTCTGTCGACCTGGCCTTGCCGTACGCGCCGTTTGTGAAGCATTTGGACAACGCGGACCCGCTCATCCAGACGTTGAGTTTGTACAACGCCACCATTTTGTTGAGCGAGGCCGCCAAGGCGCAAAACCCGGCTCCTCAAGAAACCCTCATCAAGGTGTTCCAAGCCGTGTGCCTGAACAAGTTTATTGGCAAGTCCAACGACAGCAATGTGCAGGCAATTGGAGTGCAGTTGCTCCAGGAACTAGTCATCAACAAGCCGTACCGGGCGGTGTACCAGGACCACGATTTGGTGGGGAACTTCAAGGCGCTAGCAGCGTTGATAGACACGCTGGCCAAACAGCCCAACACGGTGAACTTGCAGCTTTTGTACAACGCGTTGTTGACCGCATGGGTCTTGAGCTTCAGCCCGCCGCTCAACAAGGTTCTCGTGCACAATTTCCCCGGGCTTGTAGGCAGCTTGTTGACGATTGCCAAGGAGGGAATCAAGCTCAAAGTCGTGCGCGTGGCGGTGTCCACGCTCCGCAACTTTGTGTCGTTCACCGTGTCCCTGCACGAGCATTTCAGCGTGATCAAGTTGTTGTTGTTTCATGATGGTTTGACCGTGGTACGCACCATCCAGACCCGCAAGTTTGCCCTGGAGTCGAGCGACGAGGAATTGGCCGGTGACTTGGCGTACCTCCACGAGCAATTGAGCGACGTGGTGAAAAATAAGTTGACCTCTTTGGACGAGTACTTGGTCGAGTTGGAGAACCCAGATTTGCTCAGTTGGGCTTCGCCAACGCACAAGTCGGAGGACTTCTGGCACGAGAACGCTGGCCGCTTCAAGGACAATAGCTACGCCTTGGTGAAGCGCATCATGGCGATTTTGGGCGACGAAACCCATGCGCCTAGTGCCACGGCCCGTGTGATCTTGTTGAACGATATACAGTTCTTGATACGTAACCTCGGCACTGACTTGGTCAACTTCATCAACACCGAGAACGGCGGCCGCTACAAGATGTTGGTCATGGGGTTTTTGGAGAGCAGTGAGGGGGTCAACGAGTTGAAGTATGAGGCCTTGCGCACGATCCAGTACTTGGTTGGCCACGCATAAGCGGCGAAGCATGAGACAAAAGTTCAATTCTGTGCGCTCTGGACAAAGCTCAAGGCGGTTGTTGAGATCTGCAAACGAACACTTTCCGTTTGGTGGTGCATCATCCACCATCAAAGGCTAGGGAAGTTTTGCAGGTGCGCTATTTATAGTGGACGCGACGCGCTGGACATTAAATAAAACGCAAAACACTTAGATTCTGAGGGGGCGATGTACGTATCTCTTTCTGACTAAATCAGGGTCTTCTGAAATCGGAACTTGACCTCAATTATGACCCCATAAGGTAGAACGTCTGTGACTAGCCCCAGCCGCGGTCCACAAAAATTACCGTGACTTTTAAAAAAGCGGCTTTCTGATCACAACCAAATTCAAGGTAGAGAATGATAATTGGGGTATAGTCTCTCTAAAATCAACTTGGAGCAAATATAAGGAGAATGAGAAGAGTCTGTTACGGCGCTAATCTCGAGTTCAAGTCATTGGTAAATTCAAGAACATGTGTGGAGCATATATAAACCGACTCATAAACGGCACATTCAGGGTGAGAGGTCGAAAAGTCTCCATCCGTTTCCTTATCGAACTGCAGTCGTCTGAAAATACAAAATTAAAAGTATTCTACTCTCAAAAGATTTTTTCCGCTTAGAACACACAAGTTGACCGGGTGGCATTTGTTTAATAACTCGCGAGACAGTCTCGACTCTCTCATGTGCCATTGCCTCTCACTACTAAAAGAATGTCTAGAACCTTCAAACTAAACAGAAAATAGCACAAAACCTAAAATGGCCATTTTCCCAACTACTTCCTTTTTCATCTGATTCTAACATCATAAAAATTCACCGCCCCTTCTCTCTACTTTTAATGTTATCGGAACGATGTTTCTAGATCCATACTAATAACCTCGCACTCAGTCTCCAGACACGCGACGCGCCTGTGCAGATCGCTTCATAGCAGTACAATACCAACGTCTGTCCAATTAAGAGGCCACTTATTCTACAAGCAAAACCACAAAAGTGTCGATTTCAGGAGCCAAAACTCCTAAAACGTGCCTGAATCCGTATCTTAGGCCGAAAGAAGCGCTGAATTTGCCCTCCTACTGCCCAACCCACGCACCTTATCTCTGGCCTCTTATAACCATCTTAAGCACCACACGAAGGGCCATCAAAACCCAAAAAAGTCCGCTTTCTCAGCCCGAAAAGCCGACCACACCACTGGAGAACCCCTCACAAGTGCAATGCCGCCCAAATCCGCCGTCGCGCTGAAGTTTCAGTACGTTTCCGTGCGCAAAAACACGTTCACCGAAGGCGTTCGCATCGGCTCGCTGAAACTGCTCAAATACTGGCCCCACGATGCCCCCACGCCCGAGGATATGGCAGAGAACGGCTTCTTTTATACGCCCACACGCACGCAGGGCGACCGGGTCACGTGCTTCTGGTGTGGCAAGAAGGAACACGCGCTCAAAGACGTGTCGCTGGTTGCCAGCGTGCATTTCCAAAACAACCCCAAGTGCCCCTATGCGGTGATCCACCATTTTTTGGAGAGGTACCGGGCCGACCCAGACATGCCACTGTACTGGCCGCGACTTGCGGCGGAAAACGAGCTGCCGGTGGCTATAGTGGAGCCACACTCACAACCTTCAATCAAGCTCCGCTTGGCCACGTTCAAAAACCTCTGGAAATTCGACTCGCGCCGCAAAAGCAAGGTCTCTGCACGAGGCATGGCGGCAGCCGGTTTTTTCTTCTCGCCCGCCCACCCAGACGACGATCGTGTTATTTGCATGTACTGTGGATGTCCGCTTTCGGACTGGGATTTAGACGACGATCCCCTACAAGAGCACGAGCTCAACTCGGCCGCGTACCGGCGGGAAAACGCTCACCCGGAATGCCATTTTCTAGCGACGCTCCAGGAGCCCGTGGCGGAGGAAAACACGTTTTTGGATGGTGGCTATGAGCTCCAGCATATCCCGTCTCTGGACCACGAGAAGTTTGCGGGGAGTGGGGGCCTGCTTTTGGAAAGACGATCGTCGGATATAGGCGCTTTTTCTGGACCTGCGGAGGCATCCTCGTCGCCCTTGAACGGGTCTTTCAAAGCCCATACAGATCCAGATGAACCCATCCAGCTGCCGGGGAAATCAAGCATTAAAGTGCGTACGCGGTCGCTTTCTATAGGCTCTGGTGTATCTGATTCTTCGTCGCCTTTGTCGCCTCCGTTGCCGCCGAACGAATTGGATAAGTTCGATATCTCCATTGACCAGTTGGGCGACCATGGGACGTATCTAGACAACCCCTCTACTGTTTTGCGGAGGTACCCGCGGCGCACCAAGGCGAAGTCGGCGGCCGTTGTCAAAGCTGAAGTGAAGCAGGAAAAGCCTAGGTCAAGAAACTCCCTTCTTTTGCAGGTCAACCATGATTTGGGGGTTTCTAAAGGTGACTCTAAGGGTGACTTAAAAGGTGACTCTAAAGTTTATTCTAAAGGTGACTTCAAAGGTGACTTTGAAGGTGACTTTGAAGGTGACTCTAAAGGTGACTCTAAAGGTGACTCTGAAGGTGACTCCGAAGACGACAACCTCGCTGTTCTCATTAAAGGGAAAAGAAAGCACGATGATGAAGACCCTGTCATACCGAACGGTGAAGAAAATTCCTCTTCAGAGACGCACGACGACGATGTTCTGCCGCCATTTGTCTCTGAGTCTGAGGTATCTGTTTACAACGACTCGTCGTCCGCCTCACTTTCCCAAGACGCCGAAGACGCTCTAGATGACGACTACTCGGAAAGCGTCCAGGAAGTACTGTCGCTGCAGAAATCGCCAAAGTCTAAACGCGTCTCTGTTACTACCTCCGAAATAAAGGGGCGATCACGCTTCAGCGACGACCAGTTGGGCCTCAACCAGCTGGATATCGCCAGGATTCTTAACTCCCCGAAGAAAGACAGAAAGATGCGCGTCGTGAAGACAAAAAACGTCTTGCCTCCGCCAACGGCCGTCTATGACATATCGGATCAAAACCTCGGCGACTATGACGAGCAGAACTTGTCTTTTCTTGAAAAGGACTTGAGGTTGGAGCACACTCTGCGCGAGGAAAAGCTGAAAGTGTTGCCTTTGACGGGAAACAACGTCCTCGAAAGATCGCAGTCGCCCTCAGAAAGATTACAGTCGCTCTCAGAAAGATCGCAGTCGCCCCCAGAAAGATTACAGTCGCCCTCAAAAAGATTGCAGTCGCCCTCAAAAAGATCGCAGTCGCCCTCAGAAAGATTGCAGTCGCCCCCGAAAACTGTTGTTTCTGTGAAACAAGAAAGACATGCAGTTCCCGACTCGAGCATCATGGAAGTGTTCAAGCCTGAACCGATCAAACCAACTCGGCTCGAGACTATCTTTATTGACAGCACAGAAAAGACGCAGCATGAGCACGAGCAGGGTTCTTCCCCTTCCATGGCGTCCTCTGCGGGGTCCTCTATGGTGTCAAAAGAGGATACGGTGGCTAGCCCCATGGCTTCAAAGCAGGAGGAAAGAGGAAAGTCCCAAGATCCGGACAGCGACGATGACGTGATCCTTGAAAATCAAAGTCCGCTGAAGCCGCTCAGTGAATCTGAAGTGAATATTTTGCTAGAAGACGGAGCGCCGCCTGTCTCAGAGTCAACATCACATGATATTGAGATGTCCGAGCCTGACCAAAACAGGGATATAAGTTTAGAATTGGCGGAGCAGGATCTTTCGAGTGAGGTGCCAACAATGCCCGCCACAAAGGTATTGCGTGATCAAAAGGAAGTGTCATTATTGAAGGAGAATGCTGCGGATCACTCACCTTCTAAAATTGTCTCTAATACCTCCCAGGTTAAGTCACAAAAGGTGAAAGGATTAGGAAATCTGAGACAAAACTCAGCAGATAAGCTGAAAAAAGCGGAGGGCTCGCATCCAGCTCCAGTCAAAACTGAACCTGCGGAGCCGAAAGCTGATGGCACAAAAGTTGGTGACGCTGTTTTTGAAACACGGAACAAGCCGTCGGAAGGGGTTAAACGAAAAACAGAGGCAAGCGATACAAACCACGAGGTGAAGAAACAGAAAAAGAACTTTTCGGGTGTTCATCAAGAAAGGCCGAGTGAGCCGCTAAAAGAAACCCCTGAGTTCGAAACAGAAAACAGCGAGCATGATAGAGCTGAACTTGATCCCAAACTAACAATTCCGCCCATGAGTACGGATCAAACACTGGAGCCAGAGGACAGCCCTGTGAAAGATGTGGTGGTCTCGCCCTCATCATACAAAGCGTATACGGCCGATTTCGAAAAAATGCAAGAAGAGTTTGAGGGTGCTTCATCCGACGAGGTGGACATGGAAAAAGGCGGGAGGTTAGCGCAAAGTGCTGGTGGAAGTGAGTCTGATCGCTCAAGCCAAAAAGACCAAAGGTATACAGAGGAGCTCATTGAGCCCGGTTCTGGCTCGAAGTATAAATCGAAAGGCCTTTCCGAAAAGCCTCGTCACAGTTTAACAAATCCACGGTCAGAAAACGAGCCGCCTTCTTTTATAGGCGATTCCGCATCTGAGGCGTTGCCCTTGCTTTCAGTATCGCCTCACCGAGAAGACCCTGCGGATTCTAACGACACACCAAATGCAGTGGAAGCAACACTGACGAAGGATCTCTTGCATGCTGTTGCAAATACTAGTGATCGGAATGGGTTTCGAAGTGAGAAGCCAAAAGAGAACGGCTCAAGCAGTGGGCTAGGTGAAATTGGGCCTGATGTGAGAGAAAAAGACGTCGACGTCAGAAGTGCGGGAACAAAGAGGACCGAGAATCGGCAGAAAAGGTCAGGTCTGCCTGACAAAGATGCTCCCGGAAATGTTTCTCCGGGATTGGATGCTTCTTCAAATGATCCTTCTGCAAATGGTATTCCCGAAGAGAAGTCCCACGTTAATCTACAACTGCAAAGCAGCACACAGCCAAAGCAACCCCAGTCCTATCTCAGCTCTTCAAACGCCCAAGATCCAGAGAGAACCGTTAACTCTGCTCAACAGACAAATTTTCTGGATAAACAAGGAACCCCAGAAAAGTCCCGGAGCAGCGACCATCCCACGTTTCTGGAGATCCAGGCGAGTACTCCGAAAGCACCCGAACAGAGCAGCGCCCCAGGGCATATTCCGCGAATATCAATGGACTGGGCGCTAGAGGAGCTTAAAGAGCTTGACGAGGCAATCGAATACTACACCGAATTGGCCTCGCAAGGGTACGAGCTACATAACGACGTTGATGGGAGGCTCACCAGTTTTATCTCGGCGATGCCAGAGGAGGAAGAGGAGATGACAATCGAGGAGTGGATCCGGCATAATGCCGCCAGCTGCAAGAAACTCGTCCAGGAGCTGGGCGAGCAGACTGTGCGCAATTACGAGGCCCAGTTCGACAAAATCATCGAGTATGTGGCGAATCTCGAGACAATAGATTAGTGCGCCCGACGCAACCTCTCAAGTGCACCCACGCGTGGGTGTGTATAAGCGAGAGATTGCCGAACGGCCGAAAAAAGAGGCGGGACTCGGGAGAAGAAAGGAGAGGAAAGGAAATGAAAGAAAAGAGAAGGAAAAAAAAAGGAAAGCAACGGAAAAGAAAGGGTAAAGCCATTTATTCTCGGTCCAGGTTCGAATTGGCGGCTCCGTTCGGCCACTTCAAGTCAGAGACTCAGTGTGCTTTCCTGCCTTTCGCTTTTTTATTTTTTTGACCCGTGCCCCGCGGATCGGGCCCATTGTCCGGCACACAGCGCCCGCCGCCTATGGAAGCCAGATCAAGAATTACGAGGCCCACCAAAGGCAGAGACATCATCAGGTTCGGGCCGTTTTTCCACTCGGGCTAAGCCGTTCTTTGTTTCTTTGCTCCAGCACACTGGCCTGGCTTCCATTTGGCCTCCGGCGCCCGCTGTTTTTTCCCGTTGTTGCCAGAAAAGCGCGTGCTCTTTCTATCGCACACGCCCACCCAGAAAACAAAGCCTCAATCGGCCGCTTTTTGCCCGACCAGCACACTTGGGCAGGCGAGCCAATTGCACAGTTCCGAGAACCGTTTTCTCGATCCTGCGCCCGGTTTTTTCACCAACCTCTAGAAAACCCCCGGTGCTCAACTGGAGCTTATTCATCAGTGGGATACCCATTGAGTTTCTCATACTTTCCTGGAACCGCCCCTCGAAATGTCGTTCTGGCCGTTTTCCAACCCGTACGGCAGCAGCAGCCATCTCCAGAAATTCCTCGACCAGACGCCTGACTTCTCGGCGGTCACCGCGGAACAGCTTCTAGAAGACAAGAACCTCCAGCAGGAGTTGCTCGACGAGTTGAAAACAATCTCGTCCAAGTCGCTCCGGGGAAACAACTTGCTGTTCGTGCAGCTGCTCCAGCAAGAGGCCCAGAGCAAGCACGCAGCCGCGGCAAACGCGTCCGATAACTCGTCGGTGAACAGCTCAAACGCCGATTCCAACAACGGCGGCTCTCTTTCCAAAACGGCCCGCGAGCAGAAGCTCCTCGAGTTGCTCCTACAGCCGCACGTGTTGCACGGGCTCTTGGACTTCATCGTGCAGAGCGTGGACTTCTTCTACGAGTTGAAACACCGGCAAAACGGGGAATTTGGGAGTAACGAGGACGCAAATGCTGGCGCAGGCACGCTGGACGGCACCGCGGCCGACGCCGACGCTTCGGGCCACGCGGACGCCACGGAGTCACGTGCCGAGCGGCTCCAGCGGTGCATTCTGTGCTCGGCGGAGATTCTCTCCACGGACCTCTGGGTGATCTCGAACCGGATCATCGAGACGCCCAGCCTCATGGGCAAGCTCTGGCTGGTGCTCGCGCTCCCCCGGCTCCAGGAAAGCTCGCCCGCGCTCGCGTACTTGATCCAGATCTTGGGCCACTTGATGGATCTGAACTGCATCGAGTTGATCAACTTCATCCGCAAGCAGGACGCGCTCGTGGACACGTTCTTGCACAAGGTGGACATCCCCATTCTCATGGACTTCTTCTTGAAGATCATCCAGACCGACAAGGCCGACTCGCCCACGGGCATTTTGGCCGTTTTGCTGCGCCAGCAGATCATCCCCAAGCTCATGGATATCTTGCGGCCGCCGCAGAACGGAACCGCCCAAATGACCGCAGAGTTTTTGTTCCGCCAGACCTCCGCCACCGAGTTCATCAAGGCGTTGGTGACCATCTCGTCGAACCCAACGCTAGCGGTGGATCTCGACACTAATATAGGGCCCAATCCGCTCACGCGAGAACTTGCGTCGGCCCCAAATGTTTCCGTCATGCTCCATGAGATCATGCTCTTTCGGGTGGAGACCGCGGGCGGGCGCGGGGCCAACAAAACGGGGATTTCCAACTGCGTGTCGATCTTGATCGAGCTCATCCGGAAAAACAACTCCGACTACGACTCTCACTGCGGCTCGTACGCGCAGCCCAACCATGCTCAGGACGGCGCCGGCGAGGTCAATGTCCGCTCCATGTACTTGTGGCTCAAAGACCTCGACCAGAACCCGCCAGGGCCCAGAGACCCGATCTATTTGGGCGACCTTCTCCGCATTTTCTCAGACGGGCTCCCGGACTTGGTGGAGCTCATGAACGCCGAGCCCGAGCGCGGGCCGTCGGGCGAACAGGTGTTGGGCCTCACCAAGTTCAAGATCCTGGAGTTGGTGGCGGAGCTTCTCCACTGCCTGAACATGATTCTCCTCAACTCCAACAAAATTGCATTTCTCATCGACGCTCGAGATCGGATTCGCGATCTCCAGCAAGAAAATATCCAAACGGCGCTCACGGAACGCATCAACGAGGATCCCGACTTGACCCTCCAGGCCAAGAGCCCGTTCGTATCCCATATCACAGATGCATTCGATAACATTTCTCTCGAGCAGCCGGCTCACGAAGGAGACGCCAACCTAGACAAAGACAGGTTTTTAGCAGTGCCTGGCCATGCGGACGTCGATCGCAGGCATCGAAACAGCGTGGACAACTTTTCGTTCGAAGACACCGAGGACGAGGAGCCGTCTGTGTCGAGCGAAAACCCGTTTGTCAGCGAGGAACGGAACGCGGCCTTCAGGGCCAGCCCCAGCGCTGGAGATTACTTCAAAATCCAGGTGGTGGATCTGCATATGCTCCAGTCGATTGTGGGGCAGTTCACAAAGTACCCGTGGCACAATTTCTTGCACAACGTGGTGTTTGACTTGGTGCAACAGGTGTTCAACGGCAAGCTCAACTCCTACAACTCGTTCTTGATTGTGGATCTTTTCCAGACCTGTCGTATCACCGACATGATCGTGGGAGCCTTCAAAACGGTCAACGAGCCCCGTCCCGGCTACATGGGCCATCTCGTGCTTGTGAGCGAGGAAGTGGTCAAGTTTGCATCGTTGTACAAACCGTCCTTGATTTCGCCGGTCATCGTTGAGGCTCTCGGCTCGAAAGACTGGGAGTGGTTTGTCTCCGACGTCTTGCTCAAGACCAGGGAATTATACAACCTGGTGCTCGGCACAGATCCCGAGTACTCCAACGGGGATGACGGCGGACTTCGAGACGAGGATAAGTTTGGGTTTGACTCCTCAACGGTCGGATACATGGACATGGATGAGGACGCCCACTACGGCCCTAAACACGCCATTATTCTTGGTGATAGCAGCAACCACGATGAATTCATCAGCCTGAGCCACGAAGAGCACGGGGCCGACACCGACGGATACATAGACGACGATGAGACCGAGGGCGACGAGGATCTAGATCAGATGGAGGACGACCGCGAGCAAGGCGAGCGGCGGATCTTGGACGTTTCCATCAAAAGCATGTCGCCGAACGATGATTTCGAAAACAAAGATATGCTCTACGAGGATTTTGGCGGGCACAAAATCACGTTCGGCGACGACGAGTACCTCGACGATTTTCCTGGGTCGAGTTCCTCCGACGAGGAGACCGAAAACCAGCTCTACAGAGTGTCCAAGCACCAAGAATGAGGTTTTTACTGAATAAGGAATGACGATACTCTTTTGGTTGCGTGACAATAGGATCTGGATAGAGGGGCCAGGCTCACTTCCTCCCGTTCTTGCGCTTATAGATGACTTTCCCGTTGGGCAACTCGACCTTCTCGCCCCGCTCTGCCTTTTTCGCCGCTTTGGCCTTCTGGTCATTGATCTTTTCTCTTGCCTCCAAGGCCTCTTTCTCCGCCCGCTTTTCGTTGACATATGTTTCGGTGGTTTCAATGCGATACCCTGTGAGCTTCCCCACGGAAACATTCCATAATCCGGCAGGAATCCGGAAGAAAAACGATTGCTTGAGTCCAGGGTTGGTGTTGATGTCATGCTCGTCGAGCGGAATCAAGGCCATCTCGCCTTTTTTGGTGGTGTCGACCAAACTGACTTCTCCTAATGGAGAAATATGAAAATCTCTGCCGTTCGGGCCGGTGACGCGCCTGGCCGACCCGTCCAAAGGGGGAATGAACGAGCCGCCCCACGCCTGGGTTTTGATTTCGGTCTTCAACGCAACGATCCGCTTGAAATCTTGCTTTCGGCTGATCCGAAGAGATATATACTGGAGCGTGCTTACAAGCACGTAGATCACGATGAGCGTGAACGCCAAGCCGGGCCGGAAGCGGGAGTAGTAGTACCCGGTGCCTTTCCACTTTGGAAAGCCGTGGCTTAAGAAATAATCGTACCTTTTCTTCAAGTTGGGGTCTTTCAAGATGTTGCCCACCAGAGACAACCGTTGGAACCTTTCCTCGGCCTTTTTACGCGCCGCCCGCGAGTCTTTGCCGGCTTTATCCGGGTGCAATTGCCTGGAGATCTTTCTATAGGCCTTGCCGATGGCGTCTCTGGAGGATTTTGGCCCGTTTGGGAGTCCCAACCACGAATAGAAAGTCACGTCTGGCCCAAGATCGCTCTTGACTTTATCGTTCAAGCCAAAGATCTCGTAGTCCTCGGGCGCCCAGTTTGCTGCGACCAACGCGAATAGCGTGGCGAAGAAAAACGGAAAAAGCACCTTCATTTAGAGAAAGATTGATGTTTTGAGGGATTGGTGAAGGCTAGACGAATAATGAATAAACAGGTGGCTTGATGAGCAGATCGCCCGGGAGTGCATGCAAGCGCGTGCTGCACTTTCCCGACTGGAAACGACAGAAAAGTGTGATAACCTAAAAGAGGTTTCTCGACTTCTAGAATTCTTAGGCTAAATGTCTTGAGTGATATTACATGAAGATAAAATAGAAAAATTGTATAGATTCTAATCGGAATGTTTCGGATCAATCAGACCAGGCAGTGATCATTGTTTTACAATTTGAGTATACAACGGAAGAAAATGCAAAAAAAACGCTATTAAAACAAGTACAATATTATGCAATAAGAATGGTACGGTGAACTAAACAGCAGGTTAAATTATTTGACTCACTTGCAGCCATTATATAGAGAAAACTATTGATAATCAAATTCAGACTGAAATGTCTTTTATTTAATTTGTGGGCGAGATTAATCTTTACTATGAGACCCAAGATCACGTGACGTTTTGCAACAGCAGTACAAATTATTTGCGAGGGAAGAAGACTAAATTCGTTTCATATAACTTTAGCTTTACGGAAGACAAATTCAATTTTGAGCTGTGTAGACTTCAGCACTCTGTGGCCTATCACAAATACATTCCTTTATCTTGATAGTCAGGCTAAAATATGCCATTGATGAGTACCACTGGCGAAAATCTTAACGTAGATGAAACTATTTTTTTGGTAAACTTGCCAAATTTTGAAGCCTGCTGTGTCTATAATTCTTCCCAAAGCCAAAAGTATGCATCAGATAAAAGCAACACGACCTTTGATGATTCGTTCCCTCTTATGAACTGGGTTTATGACGATACGTCGTGATCATGTGTGGCTTTCTTATGAAATCGAAGAAGGAAAGTTTTGGTGGTTTCATTGAGATCAAGTAGATTACTCAGATACTTACAAAAGTCAAATCTAACTTATGAAGTCTATTATAGTTTTTTAAAATGAAATGAGCCTGAGGATTGTAAGTCTGGACTTGCATGACTCTTTGCTTAAAGTAACACAACTTATTTATATGAGGAGCTTGGCTTCAGTGCACTTAATGGTAAGTTATATTCACAGTACATGTGGATTCAGGGTTTCTCTGTCTTTGACAATGACTGCAAATCAGTTACTTGAACATCAAATGGAGATCAAGTCATACACCATTCCCGTATTTTCTCCTTGAGTACATCAGCTCAAATGAATGTGTTAAAGTTCAACCCACTAACTTTATAACAGTGATTATTCACAATTTACAAAGAGATAACCACGATGTAGAAGGCAGAAAATTGTATCCCTTATTCTTATGTGAGGACAAATTGAGCCACTCAATAATATTCCAGGCTAAGGCAAGAAGAGGGCCCCAAAGAAAGTTCACAAATCGATAGTTAACAAATAGTCCTCTCTCTACATCATAGGTTTTCAGACAGTTTATTGCTAGAAATATACAACAAAAGCTTACGGCAGAAGTAATGCCTTAAAGCAAACCGAGAAGTCATTCATAGAACGTCTGAAAGCCAAAAACTCACTTTCTTGGAGGGTTGTTGTCCCGTCCACCACCTGAAGGGTTTCCCGTAGTACTTGGCCATCCAGCCGAGTTCCCACCTCCGTTTGATCCGTGTCCGCCTTTACCCATTGTTGATGTTTTGCGTGCTGCTCAGTGTTTGTTAGATTGAAATTTCTCTGAAGTGAAGAAATATCGCTCTGATGATGAGAAGAAAGGAAGCCAAGAAGGGGGCAAGAGAGTCGTATTTATATCCAAAATATGAGCTGGATATGAAACTCATCCCCTCTTGATAATTTGCTCAAATGATATGTGGCTATTGATGCGTTTTCTTGTGGGTCTAGGCTTGCGCTGATCATTGTTAGAGTGGATACATTGTGTAATTCTACAAGGTCATGCTTTTGGGGGTACTGTTCTATTCATAGCTTTAAAGGCTTGCTCTCTTTTGACTTAACAAAGTTTTGTCATTTCTGCTACCGGTTGTACTTGTGGGTTTAAAAACTGGTATCATATAACTGATTGTATGACTATTGGTCCTGTCTCATAAATTGAGAGGAGAATTAAACACGTAAACCTTTCATAAAGATTTTGCAGTTGCTTGCCCCTCAGATAGAAGCTGAAAGAACTGGCCCCCTGGCTTTTCCTTAAACAATGACAAGGTGCATATGAATGACCTTTGGTATACAAACATCGATTGTAAACCTCGCATATCACGATGCGGGCAAATACTACCACAAGTGTAAATCAGGACATACGGCTATAGTTGGGCTCCCGATGAATCAATTAACTACCAGGATTTTTAAGTTACAGATTCTGATTCTTAGTGGTTGCGTCGAGGCTACGAAACATGAAAAAGCGGGAAAAAGCCACAAACTTCAGTACCGACGTCACTGCAATTGTTATCATTTCATACGCTTCCCTAGATTTCATATCGTCAATGGTGCCTGTGGGCTCTCTACATAGCTTCAGGGTACATAACAATCTAATTTTAATAACAATATGGAAGGAAAAAAGCCGCTCGAGCCCCTCATACCAATGTTTCCTTGTGCGGAGTAACAATCTAATAGAAGACAATCAATACAATTGCAGAGCTCCATGTAAACGAGGGGTTTATTCACTAGCTTATGCTGTCACGTAAATGATTGCTATATCGAAACAATGCAGAGACGAATGGCGTACTTTAGACTCGTTCCACATTAGCCTTTGCATATATTACACATATAAAGTAAGTGTAGAATTATGCAATAACTGTGGACACGTAATCTCTAAGCAAGCTAGTTTGGTTGGCTCTAATTGCTGCCACTTTATTGAAAAAATTCATCGGTAGTTAATTTTAGACTAAGGTGTTTTTATTTTGCGAGGGATCAAGTTTTTGTTAAGCGACCCAAGATCACTTGACGTCTCGCAACAGTGGTACGAAGTACTAGCGAGAGAAAAGGAGATAAGAAAAGTTCCATAACACCCTGAAACTTAAAAACCTACATAAAGACTCTTTTTCTTAATATTGGGCGAATTTTAAGCGGATGTATAGCCTTGTTGGATGTCTATATGTGCCGTATGGTATTCTATATGTTTGCGACATATGTCACTATTTTGACTCCACACTTCTCACTATTAAAAACAGAACAACACTTGCTGCTTACTTCCAAAAGAGAACCGGATGTTATGTAACGCGTGAAGATTGCTACGAAGTCCGCCCAAAATATTTCTACTGATCAATGGAGCTTTGTCGGAATACTAGAAAAGTACTACTGGTTACAGGCTTCTCATTTAAACAAAGCCTTGCTTAATTATTTAGGCAAAAATGATGAGTTTCTGTCTTGAGCTCAGTTCATGCTACCGCTGAATACACTCAAAAGTGATGGATGGCTTTGGCTGGAATTGGAGGTTAAAAGTGACAGGTTTGGGAGAAAAAGTACCAGAGGTCTTCAATTTGTTCTCCGTGTGCAAGACATTTCTTCTCGATTTTTGGTCTCTTCAGTGAAATGTTTAGCAAAGTCCAAGGAGCCTCTTAGAACCATTAAGATATCTTCAATTCCATCATTGTATCGGCATTTGTTGCCAACCTAAAACTGGAGGAAGGGTTGTTAGCATTTTCCGTTTTGAGGTGCGCCGGGAGTGTAGTACTAATTTTGGTAGTCGTCGAAAAAAGTGCATTCTTCCGATTCTTATGATTACGAAGAGTTGAAAAGTGAAAAGATTCAGACATTTACTATGCTCGTCAAGATCACGATGACTCAAACAAAGGTTTCTTATTAGGTCGGATTGCCTCTGTATTGACGTGATGGCGAGAAGAGGCAATGCCCTTTTTTCTTGGATTACGTTCTTTGGACTCACTATGAAACTGACCAACATATCTGGAGACAAGTGTAGTTGTCTTTCGACAGTATCGCTTTCTCATAAGACAATTTGGCTTTTTTTTATGAACAGGGTCTGTCATAAGATGGCTAAACCATGGAATGTTTTGCGATTGAAGCTCAGAGACCAGTCAAAATGAGGACATTGGGTGCGCTCGGTAAAGTAGACCAAGATATGCAGGTTTTTGGGAAGTCACGGTAATCACGTGTGTTATTATACACAGTATTGTGCGACGGTCGGTGCGGTGGACGGTGCGTCGGACGGTGAATATTTTTCTCCTGGAAAATGGATTCTTTTCTGGAATTAAGGGTTTTTGATAAAAAGATATAGATAAGACACATCTAGATTACCTCGTGAGAGATACGAGGATAATCGACCAGCTTCGGTAACTTACTATATTAACCTGTGCAGGCGCGTAAACGCACATCTGATACAGAGTAGTCATAAATTCCTACAAGATACCGGACAGTAAATGAGGCGATGATTTTACAAGACAAAAACTAGTTCACGGAAATAGTCCCTCGAGAAAAGCTAAGTAACAATAACAGGACGCGATATCTGTTAGGTCGGCAAGATTCAGTGCCAATAGCTTACGTTCTGAGTTTCAAGGGCTTTTGAGCCAATTTAAAGACAGATATTTATGATTTGACTTAACTGGGGGCTTACGAAGTATACTGCTCACTAAACGCCTGTCATTCAGTCGAGCTTTGTTTAGGACTGATGAACACCATTACCTTGAGTACATGATTTCGATCTATAAGTAAAAGCACCCGCTTTCAAGTCCATTGAAAGAATTGTCACAATAGAAACGGTAAAGGGCGAAGCATGAGAGCACAGACTACAATAAGAGGCTGAAGATTCAGTTTTCGAGTTTTTCTACATCTGAAGTTTCAGACAGTTTATTCCTAGAAATATACAACAAAAGCTTATGGCAGAAGAATTGCCTCAAAAGCAAACCGAGAAGTCATTTATAGAACGTCTGAAAGCCAAAAACTTACTTTTTTGGAGGGTTGTTGTCCCGTCCACCACCTGAAGGGTTTCCCGTAGTACTTGGCCATCCAGCCGAGTTCCCACCTCCGTTTGATCCGTGTCCGCCTTTACCCATTGTTGATGTTTTGCGTGCTGCTCAGTGTTTGTTAGATTGAAATTTCTCTGAAGTGAAGAAATATCGCTCTGATGATGACAAGAAAAAGAGAAAAGAAGGCAAAGGAGGCGTATTTATAGTCCAAAATTGACACTCAACCTCCGGCTGGATCCTGAATTCCTTCCATCACCTTCCATGGCCTTCCATGGGAACAGGGGTTACCCTGACAAGTTGCGGAATTGACATGTGGCTGAGCCTTCACTTATTGGCCAATCTTGAACCATTGTTACAGCAGATACACTGTGCTACTCTGGAAAATCATGTTTTCGGAAATGCTGTTTTTTTTATCGCCCCGGGGTCTTGATCTCTTTTGCGTCTTTGAAAAAGAGTTTGTCACTGCTGTTGGTTTTTGTCTTTGGATGCTAAATTACCAGTCCCGTGAAAGTGAAATGAACGGTAACGAGCTCTATCTCAGTTTAAGAGAGGAGAATCGAACACGTAAGCGTTTATGAAGAATGGGCTATTGCTTGCTTCTCAAATGTATGCTGAAAACACGGACTTCCTAGTTCCTATGAAACAATAGAACAAGCCGCAATTGAAGGGCCTATGATTTGAGGGCATGGCTTGTAAACCTCGCATCGTATAATGTGAACAGAGGGCACTACACGTGTAAATCAGGACATAAGATTATGGAAAAGCTTTTTGTGGATTACAAGAAAAAAGCTGTTACCATGTTTGAGTCTTTGAATATTGATTGCCATATGAAATCTACGAGACACCATAAGCGGAAACAGACATCATTTTAGTACCGACGTCATTCAATCTCTTCCAATTTTATAGATACCCATGTATTTAGTATCGACAATGATTTCTGTGGGTTGTATACATAGCCGCATGGTGCATAATTAGTCAATTTGAAGAACAATGTGGGAGAAAAAAAGCCACTCGAGCCCCTCATACCAATGTTTCCTTGTGCGGAGTGACAATCTGGTAGAAAACAATAAGCACTTACAAAGCCTCACTTAGACGACTGCCTTAACAAGTCTTGTTTTCGCCTGAATATTATTTTATCGAAACAATGTACTGTGGAACCGCTTACTTAGCTACGTCTCGTCGCATATTAGCCATTGCATATATTGCACATAACAGGATATGACTTTTACACTTACATTCAGAGAAAAAGTGGGGGTCAAAAAACATCTCATTGAAACTATATATCCTGCCATGTGATGTCAAGCCTATATGTTGTGACAACTCGAGAAAATCACCCAAAATGCCAGAGCCTAGTTTTTGTTCTTTGGAGGATTGTTATCTCTGTTTTCTCCACATTTGTGTCCAGGAACTTTAGATGGCCAGTTGGGTGGATCGCGAAGGGGTTGTTGCTTTGGAGGATTGTTATCTCTGTTTCCTCCACATTTGTGCCCTTCTACTTTTGCTGGCCAATTGGGCGGATCACGAAGGGGTGGCGGGTTTTGCTTTGGAGGAACATGTTTTCCTCCTTCTGCTTGATTTTGCTCGTTGGGCGTGTTCTGGTGTGCCATTTTTCTTAATTTGACTCTCTTAGAATGTAGCTACGGATGAAAAGAGAAAAACGGGGATGTGTCTGTTTTATAGGACAGGTTCTTGCCCCTATTTTTGTTCATTGATCGACGCTTTCCGAATGCAAGAAGCGATCATCAAAAAGGAAAGAACTGACGTTGATTGAAGATAATATTACAATGTGCTAGCTAATAATGTATCGTATAGAGGCTCATAATGGTGGTGAGAGCTCTGCATTAATGGAATGCTCTTTTTTTGACGATAACATTCCCCAAGACAAACAAAGAGCTAAGAGAAGACAATTAGTGGGGCTGAAAATTTTGCAGATGCATATCCCACTAAAGTAGGTTTCGGGGAACTGCTATCGTGTAATATCATTCATTATGTGGAAAAATTTTCAATAGGCTCCAATGGGCTCCAATTTTTCGAGTGAATTGTATGGCGTTGTAACCTCATCACTTTCTTGCAGAATGAGAGAAGCCCTTTGAGAGTGCTTTACAGTAAGTTTCAATCTCAGGGCTCTTGGAGAGTCTCAGAAGAGCCCGCAATTATCTCGGTTATTCCTGTTCTCATCTGACTCCATTATGTAAAACATATAGGCAACCCTTTAGGATTTTCTGCCATTGTTATTTAGACGAGATTCCCAATTGATCACCATGACCAAAGCGGGGCCCTATTACACCTAGATGAGAGAATTACTTTTGCTACCATTGGCTTAAATAGAAGAGAGCAGTTTAAAACGTCTGCTTTCTTAAGTTCTGCGGAACTTGCCTTTTATCTTAAGAAAAGAGACTGGTTTCAAGGCTAGTGGAAATATCTTGGAAAGGCGCGGCGTCAAAACGCACAGGAACATTAAGTGCATGAAATGCGGGAGGGCTTTCTTGCTTGTGCAATATCAACATATGGTTGCTCTCAAATGAAGGGAGTCTGGTAAGTGAAGGTGGCAAGTGAAGAGAGTTTAGTAAGAGAACGGAGTTTAGTGAGAGTATCGAGTTTGTTTTCGGAGCCCAAAAGATTATCAAGGAGCTTATAGTTTGGCATCGTTTCATGTGGAAGAAACGTACCTCTTTCTGCAGTGGTTGCAGTCTTTTAAGGCCCCTGTTATAAAATAGAGAGATCCACAAAATCAAATCTGTGACTATCAGCTTCTGAAAATTTACTCTTCAGGTAAGAGACATAAAGAGATACGCGTGAAGAGATTCCCGCATTGTATGTCAAACATCTGACAAAGTAACTTAGGCCGAGGCTTGGCCCTGAGTCTCTCAGAATGCGGGCGTGAACTAAGATCAAGGGATTTAGCGAGACCGGTTGTAAGTTTTTTCCAAGTGAGACATAGAGTATCAACTGGAAATGCCTTGAGCGTAAAAAGTATGAAGGTTGGAGATTGCACAAATTCATGAAGAGACTATATTTGCTAGAAGACGCAGGGGGGTTTTTACGGTGTAATTATAATGTCAACTCTTAGAAAGAAGCTCAAAAGCCTTTTCAATTGTAGGAAGCCGGAACCGGAAAAATAAAGGCTTTTGTTTGCTTTCATCGCCGAACGAAACTGTTCTCACCAACACAATCACTTTTTTCAGACTGTGGTGCAAACAGTCAAAAACCAAGTAGAGCTCAAACGCTCATACCGGTGTATATGCTGCGAAATGATTGTGGTCACGTGACTGTGTCCCTGATCAAATGAATCATAAAGGCTGCCAGGGTATATAATAAAAGCTAAGAAATTACTTGACTGGGGGTTTTTGAGTTTAAGGCTGCCATTAAGTGAGATCTTTCGTACACTTTTTTGTAAATTCGGTGCTCTGCAACGGAATCGGCACTTTGTATCCATGCGTTTAATGCTTTGTCAGGTCACGTGTCACGTATCAGCTGCAATATTTTGCACCGCAGTCAGTGGGATGAGTTTCGACTAGAAGAACATTTATTTAGGTGAATATAATTCAGCACTTCAATCACCAATAACAAGGATTTGCGCAAGAAAAATTGAGGCATCTTCTCTCAAACGCTTTCATCTGTTTCCGCCGAATTAAATTGTGCTGCATACGGAAACATAGCCGTGTCACGTGACAAGCTGTTTTCACGCGTGGAGCAGACTAGTAATAGAGATCTTACCAGCCACCTCTAATTCACAATTATCCAAAAGATTCACTGATACAATCACTCGCTCAACATACTTTTGAAATTCGCCATGGCTCTCTATCCCTTGCCGCTAAACTTGCGCATTGTGTTCTTTTACAACATCGCCGCGTTGACTCTCTGGGTTTGTTGTCTATGTCGCTTTCTAATATTGCTTCCTCTTGTAGGAAGACAGTTTCTTCCCGGCGGGATTGCGGACTTTTTCCATGTGGTGGCCACTTTGCCGCTTCTTGGGTTTTTTGTTGTGAATTTTTTTGGAAACCTGGCGTATCCAGCGAGATCTCCCGGCCTATGGAGTCTATGTAATGGAATCAGGCTCGTCTGGCTCTGCTATATGGTGATCTATCCGCATCCGAAAATCGCCAAACACACCGCCTACTCGTTTTTGATACTGGCCTGGTGCGTGCAAAACATCGTGGATTTGGCTTACCATACGTTCAAGCTCAAAACACGGGCCTCGCCACGGTTTCTCTTTGCACTCCATTACAACCATTTTTACGTGACGTTCTTTGTGTCTTTTGCGAGCGAGCTAGCAATGGTTTTTCTAAGTTTGGCCGTAGTTGACCAAACGGCGCTCGAGCGGCTTTTGCAGATGTGCTTTTTGTTGTATGTGCCGCTCGGGTACTTTACATTCCAGCATCTTGTTCAGAGAAGAGATGTGCGGTATACGCAGTACTTGGCGAAAAAAGCACAAGGTCGGGCTAATTCGGAGGCGGCTGATTCTGGCGTTACCTTGGAGGAAATAAGGGGTCTGGCCCTGGCCTCGAGATCAGTGGAAGTACTGAACTGATTATTTTCGAAAGATGCTAATATTTGTGATTTTGCCGTTAAAAGAATTCGATCTGGTAACAAGGAGAAGGGCTGCTTCTTTAAGGCCTTCATGGTTTTGAGTTATCGCGAGCTTGCTGAAGCCGTGCCAATTTGTTGTTTGAGTTGCGGCGTGTTTCGTTGCTCGATGCGTGCGATTCAAATCAGTTTCAGAAACCTCATTTTCCCTCGATTTGATTTAAGGCGGTGGCCGAACGAGGGGCCTTCTCTTGAGCAGTTATAGAAAAGTTTCTAAATGAGGCTTTAGTCGTGTTAGTTGTACACTTTCAATTTTTCGTTCCTGAACCTGCTAAGTAAGCACTTGTCGGCCCTTTGCTTTTTCACAGAGGGATCGCAACAGAAACTCACCGGACAGCCTTTAAGTGAATGCACCAAGAGAGTGAATATGTCTATTTTTTGCTTGACATTTGCATTTTTAAGCATGACACCATCAAAAGATATCTTACAAAGGCAGCTCAATGAATACATCTATAAATACAATAGGACTGCGGCCGTTGCTTAAACAGTGCTTTCATTGTCGGAAGAAAGTAAGCTTGATGTGATTTGGAGCGTTCTTTTCGCAATAGCAACAGTTGAAATTAAAGGGAAACCCAGCTGAACTTTTTGAAACTCCATAGTCATAGAATCAACTTTAAACTTAACGAGAGGAAATTTCTGTGAATGTGTGGCCGTCATATATATCCTTTGTTTCAGTCTACCGGGTATCATGCTTGCCCTTGAGTACGAGAAATGGCTGCAAACAAATCCGTCGAATTTAAACATTCGAGAGTCTCGCCCTCGTTCTTTCTTCTAATAGCTCTCTTATAGTGGGTTTTTTTTACTCCAATGAACTTAACTGACACTTATAAACTCTTTCAAACCTACAAGAGTTGAAACAAAGACCCAGTGTGTCTATGGTGCCACGTGACGCGAGCCAATGACTTGCCAATCGTCTCCTGAAATGTCGGTCCTTCTTAGAAAAGATTCATTCGAATAGTTATGAGAGTCAATGATTGCTGAAAAAGATTCTCTTCATTCTCATGATTTCAAAAAGAAAGTTTTCTTTCACACCTCAACCCCTCAATTGAAGGTTGGAACGGGAAACAACGAGAACACAAGTTCCCTCACGAGTAGACTCGATTCCGAGCAAATATTAAAAACTTCGGTTCAATAAATGTCTTATTGTGTTATTCTGTGACTCAAGACTGCCAGACCATGCCACGAACCCCTGGGGCTCAAAAACATGAAAACTTTCCAGACCCTGTTTTTGTTTTCGGCTCGAATCGCAGTGCGGCCCGAGACCTGCGCCCGTGCGACAAGGCACGTTAAATAAATTAAAGCACTTTTTAACAAGACCGGACTATTAGGAGAAAAAAAAAGCCACTCTCCCACAAGATTCATAATTTGATCCAGATACGGTGTTCTGTTTCTAAGTCATCTTGGCAAGGCAAATATCATTTTCATATCATTCGCAGATCTCCAATTCCGCCAGATAGATTCGGGCCAGGGCCCGATCCGGCACAATTCCGGTCAGGCCGCGAGTGAAATTCCGTTCCGTGAGCCGGAACCCAAAAGTAAATACATCCAAAAGTTATAAACATACGGCTGTGATCCCATGATAAGAGAACTGGAATCAATGCCGTACCAGCTACTTACGCTTCGCAAAGACTGGTTCTGCAATGACGTCACTCCCGATAAGTTCCGGGTGCTACTGCAGATTCTCAATAAAGGCTACTCGAAGCCCATGGCCAAATATGGGGTGATTGCATCTCCACGAATCAAAGACCACCACCATTTTTTGGAAAGTCTCCAGTTGGATCTGGGTTCTAAAACTACCGTGCCGGCCACAGAAAAGGATTTTGTCATCATGGTGCTTGTTGGCACGCGGCCAGACTTTAAAAGACTAGAGGCTAATTTCGGATATACGAGGCACTTTAACGCCGAAATATGGCCGCTTAGCAAACTGGCGGGCTTCGACATTCCTGCGGATTTGGCTTGTGAGTTTGGACCACTAGAAAAGGGCAACATCGAGCACGTGACCCTAGCTCCGTCGGACGCTCTTGGGCTCGAAACTGCCAAATGTGTTTTGGCGACTCTTGGACTCAAAAGCTATGGAAACGACGGCCATTTCAAGGGGTCCGATTTTTTTCCAAATACAGTCCATTATGAGCTTACTGCGCTCACTTCGTTTATGCGTGGCATGGGAAAGGGCCTCATCAACTACGTAGTACAAGAAGGTATCGAAAAGGGAGAAAACTCTGTGTTGAGTTCCAGTCCGGTACAAAAAGTCGTGCTCCACGCAATTGTCATTAAGGAGCACGAGCTCGTTTCTTTTTACGGGAAAGCGTGTGGGTTTGTGCCGTCGTCACACCCAGATGTTTTGATACGAGCAACGGGCGACGACTCGCCTTTAGAGGATGGGATCAAAGCCACACGTGACTTCAGCATTGCGTTTTTGCGTAAAGACGTTCTTGTTGCGCCGGATAATCGAAGGCTGTGAGAAGTATATCGATGAGGCTGGGAAGTTTGTTTGTGTTTTGGGTCTGAGATTGGCTGGTAACAGAGTACCTTTTTGTGGTGATTTTAGCTCATGGCAGTTGATGCTTCTGTTGCAGTCTTATAATTTGCATTCTCGATGTAAACTAGCCAGAAACAAAAGGGGTGCGGGAACAGTGGCAAAATGCGAAACGATTCCTAGTTGCACGATCAAGTTAGCAAAATCGACAGCGATAGCGTGTTTTTCATTTGCTCAGCTCAAGCAAACCTGTTAAGAGAACCCTTTCATACGTCATTTATACCTTTATCAGTGACGAACGCTCTGCTTGAGTGGGCTTTCCACGCCTATTACTAGATTGACAAATTGTTTTAGCAAAATTTATAAATCACAGGGATCCTCGCAGGATTACGGCGCTTCAAGATTATGGCGTTTGTGCGAGAGTGTAGGAAGAGAAAGCTGGGCTCTCTTTCATGCGAATTTATTTATGGGAAGGCAGAAATCGAAGAAAGACAGAAAAGATTCATTTTCCTCCTCCAAATCAGTCAGCGTTCAAAACTCCCAGTCACTATCGTGTTTTGTCTACAATGTGACTCTTGTACACTACAGCTTCTGTGAAAAGTTCTTTCCGCATTTGAATATTGATACCAGGAAAGAAAATAACATGGTGTACGACAACGTACCTCAGCAAATAAAGCTGGTCTTCACACTCACTTGCGTTTGGATTATTAGTATGCCCGCATACAAAAAGTAGTTGTAATTTTTCTTGATTGTTTTTGGATTTGAAAGACAAGTCACGTCCACGAATCTCGGGTAAGGGATATCGTAATTAGAAGCATGATGTGCTCCTATGTACCGCACCCAATCTTTTCAATGTTGTCTCTACATTCTTTTGCTTAATTTTTGCTCCATTTACTCTTGTTGATGATGGCTTACGGTCAGCAGTTGGACATATATAGAATCCGGGTGATGTCCGGAAATGAGAAACACAAAAAAATACATACATACATCTCGAAGAGTGATCTAATAAGTATGGCTATAATAGATGGAACAAAGGAGTAGCGGCGACCCATATCGGCGGTAATTTTGTTTAGGTCACAAATAGTTCCAGGATTCCCGTTTTTGTTGAGTTAAAAGCCTTGAGTAGCAAGAACTTCCCGAAGATTTCAACGAGCTGATTATTCACCCTACAACGCTTCCCGGCAATAGCGATTGCCCTCGGAGTTGCGTAATTGACAACTAATGCGCGCCACATAATGTTTTCCTGCACAACTTATCCCCGGGCTCTTCATCTGCACTCTCGAGCCTCGGTTTTAAGATAACGATCGAACCTAGCGACACGGAACGAGCGATCTAGGCTCGGGATCGACCAGCCCACACCTGCTCTAAAGATTAGAAATGCGAAATTTGAGCGTAGCTTGCTCTCAATTTTGGCACTAAGCGGCTCAAAGAACGAAATTGCCGTAATTCTTGGGCATACATCAATCGAACTTCCGCTAGTGTACGATAATGTGCCCTTGACGCCATAACACAAAAGTTATGACTATCAAGAGACTTGATTAATGAAAATGATAGCTGAGGGTTTGGCCACTGTATTCTTCACGAAGTCAAAAAAAAAGAATAAGACATTTGGAAAAACAAACAATATCTCTAGACAAAAAGTATAAAACAAGTACAGAAGGGTATAAGGCAGCACGCGAGAATCCTGCTCTCACGCGTCAAAGAGCGCTTACAAGTCCAAAGCTGTCAACAAAGACTGAGCCAAAGAGACATTGGTTCTGTTGGTTAACGACACCAAACCACCAAAAACATTGGCCACCAAAGTGGCAAGCTCGTCCTCAAGTTCCTCGACGGAAATGTCGTCTCTGACCTCGAGCGCCGACTCAAGCTCTCTTTTAAAAAACGGCTTTTTGCCGTGGATCGACCCCAAATCTTTCCCGATCGAGTTTGCAATCTTCAGAAAATCGTCGAAAATGCCGTTCAACAAGTCCGAGATTCCGCTGGCAATCGCAGAAGCCACCGCCTGTGGAGAGGTGGGCGTGGGCTTGGGAGGAGTGGGAGTTTTCGATGGCTTGGAAGAGGTTGCAGTTGTCGTGGGCTTAGTGGAAGAGGAAGTTCTCGATGACACCGGCATCTGGGTCGAGCTAAACTTGGACGACGAAGAAGAGATGGTCGTGCCGTTACCAAACTTAGACCACGAGGGGTGGGAAGGCTTTGCGGGGTGAGTTGGCTTTGGAGGATGAGTGGGTTTAGGGGTGAACGGGCTTAGGATTCTTGGTCCTGTACTTGAGTGGAGGGCCCCGGAAGTTTCTCTTGGCTTGATCTGGGGTGTCTTTTTTCTCGAGAATCTGACCAGCTGCAGCGTCGTTCAAAACCGGAGTGGCAACAGCAACAGAGGCGAGGCCAAGAACAAGAGTGGAGAGAAGCTTCATGTTTTTTTGTGGGAGAGCGCAGGTGCTAGATGATGATAGTGAACATGATGTCCAACAAGTGGAGGCCGCCCCGTTTATATAACTTTTTTTTTTTTGATCCTCTCATGCACTATCGTGAGTATTTTCCGAGTTAGTAGGTTGCCGCCGCATGCATCAAACTTCTAGAACTCGAATAAACGCCCAAAACCGCTAATTATTTGCATCCAGACGTCGGCGTTCTATGCATGGTCGCCTAAGTTGTATGCAGTTCAGAGGCGCATGCCGGAAAGGAAGACAGGCGTCGGGAAAGGAGGTGCTAGGTCCCATTCAGACTTGTTGTATTTCACACTTTTAATGTGATTCTTCGACGAGAGCTTTAAGAAGTTGACGACTTTGGCTCCTTCTCAAGTCAAGAGAGATGGCTTTTTTGTGCTTTTTTGTGCGCAAGAAGCTCATTCACCAAGAGCGTCCTGGCCAACAAAAACACCACTTTAAATCGCATCATGCACGTTTTTTCCGCTTAAGGCAAATGAAGTTCTGGCGTTCGAAATTTTCCGCGTGGCATGCACTCCACACCAAAATGATATCTTGATCGCACGGAGGGCACGGTATCTGAGCCATCAAACGTCAAACAAAAAGCCACACTCGAGATGACATATACTAAATTTTCAGAACAGATGTTAGAAGCTATTCAATGTACACCAAGAGATTTCGCAATCCCAAAAAATGTAATCATAGATCTGCTGTTACATGCGCTGGCTTGAAAAGAACCACCCTATGTTTCTTGCGCCCGCTTTGCTGTTTGGTTGTTCGGAGTTAGTCGGCCTGGCCTGAAAAACAATGAAATAGATCCGCCCAGAAAAATCTGGCAATGGTCACAATCAAAAAAAGTATGACCTCATTCAATTCGCATATCATCAGCCTGGGAAAAAGATGCGGTGAACCAGAAGGCGTTTGCAGTTTGGTTGCTGGGTCGGCCAAACTTGCTTCTTTTTGCCCTTGCGGCAACCGTTCTTTGATTGTGCGTTGTGCGTTTGAAGCTGCCAAGAAATAACGATCTGAGCCAAAAAGAGAGAGCAGTCAGAAGTAGCCCTGCGGGCGTGTATGTAAGCCTATCAGTGACCGGACTTCTGCCGCACAAGCGCCTCAATCTTCGTGGTCAAGCAACTTTAAAATATAGGACTATGTGGTATCAGTTGACCACGGGCGGACTCCGGACTCAGGCTGGAAAGCGCTTAGTCAAAACAAAAAAAAGCTTTTTAATTATTCAGGCATACTCTTGATTGTAATGGGCCTAATGTATTTTCGTGACTCATATTTTTGCAGGGTAATAATTTTTTGTATCCTGGCTTCGATCTCTGTGCAATATCGCCCGCCATCGAAATTCGTATTTCTTCCCAGACTGACTTTTTTCGGCGGGAATTCTCCAAACGAGAATGGTTGCTTTTTTTCTTATCGGGTATCTATCGCCGGCTTGAATCTGCCACTAATATGGGACACGTGCCCATGAGCCTTTTGAGCGGGATTTTTTTCACCTCATCAATCAACACGCATTTACAACCGGCATTTTTAAGCGGGCGAATGGCATACACTAACCCGGCGAATGAGTGCTCACTTAAAAAGTAAAAAAAAAAAAAAAGTTTCTACAATCTGGGAGCCAGATTTCCATGCCTATTTTTGTGTTTCTTTGGGCTTCTTGGGGCCTATGCTTCTAGACCTTGATTCTTGCATGTTTCTCTTCCGTTGTATCTCCCCTAACTTTTCTCAATACCTTTACTCTTTTGAAGGCCACATATTTATGTGTGGCAAAACGCGAGTGACAGAAAGGGCGGGGTGTCGCCAAACTTTTTGTGATACTGCGCACAACCCCTCACGCCTCCAAAGAAAGCGGAATAAACCTGGAAAATTTTCGGGGTGAGTATTTTCCATTCTCTGTTTTATCCTCTGTGTTTCTGCTTGGGATGCCAAACATACTTCTCTGAGGGCTTTCGGTAAGAAATGTCAACACTTTTTAGCCGTAAGTCTTGTAAAGACAGCAAATCTCAGTAGATAGCAAATCTTTGCGAGGCGCACGACGCGACAACCCCAAGAGCGCGCAACACGCAGGGACGCGTTCAGACCGCAAAGATTAGATCGGCATAAAAAAAGCTCTCTTGTCGCTTCATGATGTCTGGACGAATGACGTCGAGGCTTGAAAAAACTCAAAACTGCTCAAAAGAAAGTACATTATCTGATGAGAATTATTCAGGGGAACACTTTTTTTCGCCGGACCCCCCACAAGAGGTAGTTGACTTTTACGACAAGGTCGTTGATGTCGCAGGTATCAGAGATGTTATTAGTCATGAGAAGTCTTTAGCACCCAAGAATGGATTTGTGTCACCGGAATCCGCGAGACCAATGACTTCCGAGCTAAGCCAGCTTCATAGTCCTGTTACTGAAACAAGTGATAATCCCGAAGGCTGCGAAAAGAAGCGCGTCTTGAATTGGAAGGTGGGGGTTGAAGCTGCAAACGCTTTGCTTCATCTTCTGAAGTACCTTGAATGCGACACGCTGGAATTGGAGGTGCAATGTCGTTCGCTCATCGTAGAAATTGCCAAGGTGATCAAGCAGACTTCAGCGCAAGTACCGCTTGACGATATCTCATCCTGATCCCGTCAACCCAACTACACGAAAGACTGCTCAGCCCACATCCGGAATCGTACTTCAATCTCGCAGCTCCAGGCCCATCACCGTACAAATGCAAAATCCTGATAACCGCCCGTCCTTGTCAACAGAGAAGCAACATGTGATCGATTTAGCACTCGAAGACCCAAGTGAAACATCGAGTGGGAAATCTCGCGGTAGTGAAACTGAAACAATGATGGACCAAAAAACAAGAACCACAGCCATGGACATGATCACAACAACATCCCTGAGTACAATGATAGCCTTGACTACGGATATAGCCCTGAGGTACACACCCAATTAGATCCATCAAGAATGCTGCTTGGGCATGGGGGTGAAAGTCTGAATGATGGCTCCAAAATAAAGTATGGCCCAAGATACAAGAACCACATGACCGAGTATGAGCTGGGGTCTTGAGCAGAGACATATCCGATCGGAGCCTGCAGATTTGTGTTGCAATAGATCTCATAGAGGTTAATGAATTATCTTGACCCCTCTTGGTTCACTCGAATCTTAAATGGTATAAATGTTGCGATCATTCTTAGCTAGCCAAAAATTCTATTTTTGTGGTTATCACACGCAAGTTTCGTGAATCCCGTCTCCCGTATGCATTTAACGTCTTTCTACCCTCTTCCAAAATATATAAGATTATACGTAGTCTCATCTTTTAATTCAGAAAGGCGGAGGAAGCTAACCGCTTTGAATACCCTCAACCCTCTCAGAATTTTGAAAAACACGAAACAATAGATGCAGCCGACCAGCAGGGGTTTCACTATAGGGGCTGCGACTTCCATTTCACCTCTGATTCCGAGAAACTTTGAGTTTATACCTCCCAGCTTTCCTTTAAACCAATAGGCTTATATACTAGGCCACGTAGTGCGATGCGAAGGGAAGAGAATTCTGATAAGCCTTGAGTATGAGAAATATCTCTCGCTTGTCTTCTCATAGTCGAGGCTGGAATGTTTTGTTATGACTAGGCTGCAATGTCACAACTAGGGACTCAAGGGTACTTGGAAAGAAACACTACTGATACATTGCTCGCCCCTCAAGCGATGTGATTGCTTGCCCCGCAAGCGATGTGACAATTTTCAACTCGCCGCTCCTTCAAAAGTCAAATGAGCCTTTCATAATTAGCCTTGCTTTGAGGCATCGTCTAGCAGGATAGAATAGTAAAACTTTGCATGCCTCTCTAGCCGCCGATCACAAAAGGCTTCAAACTGCAATCTGTTTTTGCCTGCTTCCTACTGATTTCACAAGCTCTTCTTTGTTCCCTTTTCCTTGAGCAGAATGGTGATCCTTCTTTCCTTCATGGTCTTTTTCGAAAGCGACTTTGGGGGAAATCTGGCGAGGAACTGAATAGTATTTTCAGGGTATAATGGTCAAGCGTGCTTTTCAAGAATAGGAGGTCTTCGGCGCATCAGAAATAAATAAGCCAGATAACTACAAAACAAGGCAACGAAAGCTTTAAATTCTGAGAAAAGTTAGGTCAAGTGCACATCCGAATAGTGGAGGTTAACAAATTGCATTCACGCTGCCGCGAAGATGCGCCGCAATCTATATGTGTCACGTGACACGCCGACTGTCGGGCTGGCGATGGGATCGCCGGACCGCGGGTGAAAATTCTTCACCCACCAGAAAAGACCTAGATCTCTTTTCTGGTTACGGTTACTGGACGTTTATATAGAGACACTGGTGACCTTAGTTTAATACACTTAAAACAACTACGAAACTGAAAATATGCACAGCGACGTCCTGATATTCTCATCTATATGCACACCATAGTCTTACTGCGCTCCGGTTTATGCAGTCACATTCCCGTTCCTAATTTCCTACAGCTCGAAGATGGGCTTCAATACTTTCCAGATTTATGATTCTCGATATTTATTTCTCGCTAATTCTAGTAATGGCTCCATGTATTTTGCGCTTGGAGTTGCCACCAGACCAAAGAGAGATAGCATTTCCGCCCCCATAATCATTTTAAAGGCGGTCCTGCAGCTTGAGGTATCCCGCACATCTACAAATAAATACTCAAAATCTACGAAGTTCGGCTCAGGAGTAAATGACCGTGCACCAATATCTCCAATCACATCGTCAGGCACTTGACAACATACTTTTATTTTGTAGCAATTGTTTGTGCACAAGCGCAACCGCCTATGTGTGTTTCAAAACCTGCTAAAGACTAAAATGAGGTAATGGAATATTGGCCTGACACGGGATAGTTGCAAATAACGAGGGGATGTTGAGGGAACTGAGGGCAAGGAGGTGGTCTGTAGTTGCTCAAATTCAATAAGCGCGTTGAGAAAGAGTTTTTGTTTGTAATTATCTCTTTTTTCTGCGAGCGGTGGGTAAGCTTGAATGGGCCTCACACAGTAATTGACGCCATTTTTTCAGGCCAAAATTACAATTCGGAAAGGCTTTTATCACGCGACAAAGATCGACTGCCATTTGAGGTGGGTGGAAAATGGAGCGGAGTTCAACCCCTCCCAATCGAATGAGTATTTTTGGCTATGATTGTTTTCCTTACACGGCTCATCTCATTTCCGGTGCAGCTTGACTGGGAAAATCATTCCATATGACTTTCTTTCGAGACAACTCATGAGAGGGTGTGCGACAAAATGCTTGAGCGAATAGTGTGGATCTTTGTGTTCACTTGCATCTGCCTTCCTGAAAGATTTGCCTACACAAACTAGTCCTGAGCTTTTCTCAACTTTCATATTTTTCATAGTTCATAGGAAATGAAAGATCACGGTCCACTTCAACCCTTAACGATTTGAGGCAAGGTGTGCTTCCTTGCGCACACATCGTTACTGCTTCTTTTCTCTGATTCTTGGCTCTGGAAGGTCACTGATATAGTTGGTTCACAGCCAAAAGCCGGATTTCAGAATTACTAGGTGACGTCGGGCCCATGATCTCAGAGAGAACTCGATCTACTAGAGCGACAATAGATAAGACAACCAGAAGCTGCGATCTTTATTTCCTTCATTCTTTTCAAATTCACTACAAGCCCAAGACCCCCTCTTCTCTATAATCAATCTCGTTTGTTGGAAGTTACCCCTGAACCTCGCAAAGCGCTGATGATGGAATTTCAAGACGCTTCCCGGCAAAAGAGATTGCGCTCGGACGTCACTAATAAAGTTTAAACAACTCATGCGCGCCGCATCACGTGTTCCTGCGTGCCTTATCGCCGGGCTAGCTTTGCGCACACTCAGCTTCGGCTTTAAGATAAGGATCGGCATTAGCTCCGCGGGGTGAGCGATCTAGGCCCGGGTCCGGAGCCCGCGCCGATAATAACGTTAAGAGGAAGCGCAGATAGTCATAGCCAATAGCTCTTCACAGTACTACTTACGTTGCTCTGCCGCGCGGCTCTAAAATTGATTCTTGAGCATTTGCAGACTTTTAAATCCGCCAGCGTAAGAACAATGAGCATTTTCTATAGCCGTCATGGACTACTGGTTTTGCCAAACAACTAGGTAGATTTTAGCTGCAACCGACTTTAAAAACCCACATGGCCTACACTTCATCCCAAATTGCTTAGAAAGTAGCTATTACTAGACGAAACATATAAACTACGAGTATAGAAGGGTATCAACAGCACGCAAGAAACCTGCTCCCACGCGTCTTTGCTTCTGGCGCCTACAAGTCCAAGGCAGACAACAAGGACTGAGCCAAAGACACGTTCGTGCCGTTGGTCAACGAGACCAAACCACCAAGAACATTGGTCACCAAAGTGCCAAGCGCAGCCTCGAGTTCCGAGATGTCAATGTCGGCTTTAACGCCGTCTCTGGCCTCGAGCTCCGCCTCGAACTCTCTCTTGAAAAACGAGAAGCCGCCCTTGCCGAAAATCGACGAGATGTCCTGGCCAATGGTGTTGGCAACGTTTTGCCAGTCGTTGAAAATACCGTCCAACAAGTCGGTGATTCCGCTCGCAATCGAGGACGCTACTTGTTCAGGAGAAGTGGGCGTGGGCTTCCATGGCGAGGGTTTGGTTGGGGAAGGCGTTTTTGTAGGTGCTGGCGCTTTCGTCGAGCTGAACTTGGAGGTGGTCGTGGTCGTGCCATTACCAAACTTGGGCCAAGAGGGCGTGGGCCATGCTGGGTGGGTTGGTTTTGGGGTAGTCGTGGTCTTGTGTTTTGGAGGGAATCCCCAGAAGTTCCGCTTGACTTGGTTCGAGTCGTCTCTTTTCTCAAGAATTTCTTCGTTGGCTGGAGCGTCGTTCAACACTGGGGTAGCAACAGCAATAGAGGCAAGGCCAAGGACAAGGGTGGTGGAGAACTTCATTGTTATGAGAGCAAGAGCAGTTGCGGGATGGTGGTGATAAAAGAAAAATCTGGTGAAAGTATTGGGCATTCGCCCGTATTTATATCTTTTTCTCATACATCCTCGTAAGTATCCACCAGGGAGACTGGTTGCCGCCGCGGGAATAACCTTCGATATCCTGAAAAAGGCCGGAACCACTAATGATTTGCATCCATCCGACGGCGTCTCTATGCACGGCCGTTTAAACTGTGTGCATGCCAGACGCACGAGCCACAAAGCAAGAGAGGCATCGGAGGTGGAGATGCTCGGTCAAGTTCATGGGATTCTCATTTGTAAGTCGTTTTCAGTCTCCGGAGGCCGTGGTAAAAGAAAAGGCTTACTTGTCCATCATTGTATTTCGAAGAGCGGGTCTGTTCTCAAAAAAAGAGCACTTCTTGAAAAATGCTCCCTTGAACAGAGTCACCACATCAGATCATATCATGCACGTCCTCTGTGCCAGATGCAAATAGAGATTGCCGTCAATGATATTCCGCGTCGCATGCACTCCTTGCTCTCGACGCTGGAGCTGTGCCTTAATTGCCAAGAGGGGCGGGATGCCCCGGCCATTTCACGGAGATAGAGAAAGTCCATACTTGTCATGAAAAATTTACATGAAAACTCAAAACGACTTAGCAAGAGAAAAGAATTTCCAGTAGCTCACTCCGTTTGCTGGAGCAAAATTGAAAAAAAAAGTCTGCTGATTTCGCGCTGCGGCTGGGAGAGAACTTCCCGATTTCCGTTGGTCTCATTACCTTTCCCAAAAAGTCGGAGGGTAAAGGCCTAGCCATTTTCGAAAAATTCATGAAAGTCAGAACCTGGGTCCCGCCCAAAAAAATCATCCAATGGCCGCAAATGAAAAGAATGAAATCACCCATTCCGCATGCCATTACTGGTGAAAGGAGCGGACGAAAGGGCGTCCTCGATTCTTTGCTTTCTCAATTCATCAGGGTTACCCAGGCCGCAACCGTTGCTTGGGAGTGCACATTGCGCCCAAAGCGGCCAAGAAATAACGTTTTAAGCCAAAAAAGGGGAGCAAAGTGAAAAGTAGCCCCTGTGGGCGTGTACATAAAGACATCGTAGACCGGATTTCTGCCGCATAAGCGCTTAAATACGGCTAGTCGGGCAACTTTAAACTGCAGGACTGTACAGTATCAGTTGAACTCGAGCAGATTCTGAGATCCGGCCAGACGACGCCATCGGATTCCTATACTTTCAAGCATGCTCCTAAAAGGCTTGGTGCTACGACGAAGCATTGAGAAAAATAAGCTTTTGTGGCCTATTCTGCTTTGGAAGCAACAATCGCTTTGATGGGTGTTTATCAACGTTCTGTTCTTTTTTTACAGCTTACTAGTGAAATGTTTATGGCATTCTCAAAGTGGCTCTTATCGGCGGGAATTCTTGAGCGGTAACCATTGCTTTTGCCTCTTATCGAGTACTTATCGCCCGTTGGAATGTGCTGCTATAGGGGTATGCGGCACGTGCTCATGATCCCTCGAAGCGTTACATTTTTTTACCTTTTTCATTGCGTCATATGTGGCGCTGGGCATTTTTTAGCGGATGTCCGGCATAGGCCGCCCTTAGTAATTGAGTTAGCCATCAAAGTTTCTCCTGAGCCGTGGGACCGTGCCACATTCTGTTGCCGTGTTTTTGCTGTTGTTTGCGAAGACTTTGTGCTTTTCTTAACCTCACATTTCTTCTCTTTTATTGGTTCCTCTTTTTTCGATGGCTAGTGCTTTTTGAGTGGTAACTATGTGACTCACAGGAAAGTGCGAAGTATCGTCCAATCTCTTTTAGGCAAGTAATCGCATTATAAAGGTCGCAGGATTGCTACTTTTGGGCTCATAACGAACCGCTTTATGTTAGTGGCACCGGCCAAAACCGGAAACGGCCACGGGTTTCCGCCCCTCCTGGTTTTTTCGGTCTAGACAATTTGTTTCTTTATTCGTGCTTTCTTTCTTTTTTGCGTATTTCTTTCTTTCCTTGCAAATCTTCTTTCCACTCTTTTCTTTTACAAAAAAGCCCGGCTCGATGGCTTTGGGTAGTGGTAGCAAATGCGCTTTGAATTTCATTCACATACTTTTTTGCTAACCCTTTTTCGGACGCATGCCTAAAATCATGGTACTGTTCCTATGCAGGATACAAGTCACTGGACATGCACTAGCTCGAGTGACATTGAACGGTTTCAGCTCAAGCGGAAGAATAAAAACCGGCTGATTTATCCCGCTGCCTTTTATGTTCGACCAACGATCAACAATGTCTCTTCAAAAATCACGTTTAGATGTTTTCCCTTAAAGTCTTAGCGTTGCATGGTCACGTGACACGCTTTCAAGAGCACCTGAATGATGTCGCTCGAAACAAACTCCCCTCTTCTGTCACGACAGTGGCCAGTAGGAGACTTCTAGATTGAACGTTCTTGACTATGTTATTCCAGAGTGGCCTTCGTCCTGAATATCATTGTAGTCTTTCAATTAGGTGAACTAGGCAAAAACATTAGTTCACTACCACAACTCTAAGACTCAAGTCGACCGACAATATCTAGGCCATATGTCAACGCAAAGTCAATCAAAGCCCCCGATAATTTTTCTCCAACATCATTAAATAATTTCTCAACGAAAGCTCTTCTTGGTCATAAGTGCTTCTCATATTGAATGTACTCTAGATTTCAACACCGCCTTAACCTTAGGACCCGCGCCTTTTGGGCGATCGATGTAACTTCGATATTTACGGCGCATTCTTCAATTAACATGGCGAACAGGTGGTTCAAACAATGACTAATAGTGCTAGTCTATAGGGGAAACACGCCACTGGTCTCTTACATAAGTGCGGAATTAAATAAGCAGAGGCATGCTCTCAAAGTAAAGCGCGTGATGCATGTCCCCGGGCTTTGAATGCTTTGTGAAATTACTTTCGTTTCACGATAAGCGACCGTTGTACGAGAAAACAGACTGGCGGGAATAACGTTTACATTTTTTGCAAGCCATGGTGGCTGGAAAAGCATGCGTTATTGTTTGAGAAACGTCCAAAAAGGGATGTTGTTGCGGAGCTCATAATCTTCAACATTCACTTGCGAATACCACGAATGGGTTTGAGAATACGTCCATACAAATGTCTCAGCCCTACATACTGATGGAGCTAACCTCTTTTCAAAAGATTCATGAAAATCAGGAACCTCGAAAGCTTTAAAATCAGTGCTGTGGAAGATTGAGTGAGGCGCGACTCCGAAGTCTGTCCGGATATTTTCTTTATTAGTCTCTAATCTGCAAAGATTCAAAATAAACACACTTTGGCAGATTTAGTCTTGATTGTTGTTTCATCTTAATCATGTGAGCTCGGCACAATTAATCTCTCCAGCTGCCTCTTAAGAGTCAGGGGACTGTGAAGAGGGTATATCACGTGACTCTGGGAAGATTCAAGTTAAAGCCGGTTGAGATGCATAATCTCTACTGGGTGGCCCATCACAGTTTAAAAAATAAGGATTTTGAAGATTTTTCCACCCTACTTTAAGTCTGGCAAACCAAAAATCTCGAGTGAAACTCTTACCGATCCATTGATTTTGTGAGTCTACATATGGAATAACTCTGACACGAGCAGTCGAGTTCATCACGTGACGCATACTCAGTTAGGTTCCGAGACTTGTCCAGATATAACATGTATAGGGTGGCCGACTGAGTATCTTCCAGATCATTAACCGATTTCCAAAAACTATATAAGAACAAGAACCTAGTGGCAATGAAGAAAGCCAAACACCGCCCAATTGGCGAGATGATTCGAAAACTCCATTTTCGGCCGCGGTGTACGGGTGTTTGGCCCTTCAACCGAATAACCGAAAAAAGCTCTCGTCATATATTTATCTCTAGGTATCCAAAAGGCACACATGATCACGAAATACTTCACCAAGGTCTCTGTGAGATTTAACCCCTTCTCGCCCAGCGCCAAGCCAGTGCGTCTATTTCTCGCCAGAATCCCCGCCCAGCTGAAAAGCGGATGTTCGGTGGATTTCAAGATATTGGAAAACTCTGCGGACAAACCCTTGGTGAAAGTGACGTATAAGGACAAACAGACAATGGAAATAGATCCCGAGAACTTGAGTTTTAAAGACTTGAGTCTGCATTTCGACACTCACTCGAGAAAGTTGGCGCTCAAGGATGCTCTTTCAAATTAGGGTTGAGTCAATAATTCTGCATGTACATAGGGTAATATAAGTGTTTTCCGGGGTCTCGGGATCGGGGTTTTTGGGCCTGTGGCTTCTAAGCGGGAAAGCAAGGTTTCACGAAAAATGCTGTTTGTTGTAAGTGTCTCAACGGACAACTCGCTACTTCATAAATTGCATTATGAAAGCCGGCGCGAGTGGGAGAAGAATACACATCTCGTTTCATGGGAAAGCAGCTCATTGGGTCATACCCCTTTATCTGAGGCGGCAAAAAAAGGAAAGGTCCCATCAGACAAATGACTTGTAAGTCTTCCAGCAAGCAGCAGATACGTGGCTTAGCAATACTAATCAGCGCCGTCGAACACTAAAATGAATAAATAATCGTCAATCTCTGAGATATTTCGTGCCGACGCTATCGTGATTACTGGACCATTTAAAACTTCGAATCTCGTTACATCTGGGGATTGCGATACTTAAACAGGAAAACACGGTATGAGGGAGAAGAAAAGGAAGACATTGAAAGAGAATAGGATCCCAATCGGAGGCGGGCTGCACCATAAATAGAACATCTTTTTTGAATGGACGTGCTAATCAGAGACAGCCTTGTATAAGTCTGTCCGGCTGGAAAGCTTACAGCTTCACATAGTCTGAAATCTCGCGAATAGTTGAGAGATCTACAGTGTTCTCAGATGAAGAGTGCTGAAATCCAGGGTCATCTTTGTCATGCTTCGTTATGTGCCTCCCAGTAACGTCTCACAGGCAAAATCCCGTTGTTTTGTGGTATGCCATGAGCAAAACAAAAAAAAGTGATTTTTCTTCTTTATTGGGGTGCTTGCTCTTTTTTCTGTGTCCGTATTTTTCTCCTCTTCTTTCGCATACAAAAGCCCCCAGCGATGGTCGACACTGTTTCAATCCTTTTGGGACTTACAACTTGGATTTTAGATGTCACTGGGCAAGGCCCCGCTGCTTATTCTATAATTTCTCCTCTTGCAAAGCTCCGAATTTCGGCTGAACTTGCCACCTCAACTATGGCTGAAATCCCGGAAACTTTGTGTCCATCAAAATCCGAAACCTCCAGTACTAATGATCTTGATATCAAAAAAATTGCCATTGTCGGTGCTCTAGACCCTGGTGCCTCTTCTCGCGACTTTTCAAACCTGTCTTTTGGTGTTGGTACCACTCTCCGGATGGCTGCAAAATCCGAGAAATATGATTCATCTTCTCCGGTCCCCCGCGAACTTTTCTCTCTTTTGTCGGATGATGACACCGAAGCTTCTTCTGCCAATTCTTTCTCTGCAAATTCCGGACTCCACTGCTCTCTTAATTTGTCAGTGGCGCCTTGGGAAATCGTAGACCTGGGTGTTATTAATGGTAACGCCAATGAAGTTAGCGAGAATGAATCCGGTGACATGCTGAGCTTGGCCAAAAATACGGCTAGGTCTGATACGACAGCGACAGTAAAACCTCCTTTTTCCAAGAAAACTGAATCTTTAGGGCAAGAATGCGAGTGGAAAACACAGTGTAGAAAGCGTAGTAACAGGCAAAGATGGACCGCAAAAAGAATATCAATGAGTCTCGGAATGAAACGACATTCCTCAGGAATGATATTGTACAGGCGGCTAAAAGCCTCGGGGCCTAATCCACCATTTGCCGTAATCTTTATCTGATTTAAGCCATCGTTGGCGATGATTACCATCAGACCCTGCGCCTCAGAAGGCAAGAAAACGAAAGATGAAGCTTCGATGATGATACGAATTTTTAAAAAGTTTTGCAATCTAATCCAGATGTTTAAATGCAAGACGATGAAACTGACGAGACTTTGACTCTGATTAATGACCAACTGTAGTAGCAATTGAGTACCCAGGTTTAGGGCTTAAATTTGATCATTTGAGGAGGTGATCGAGTCACAAGTTAGAAGTGGCGCATCTAATCGGGTCGTAGATATTTAGCCCTTTTGATGTCTACCTTTTGAGACTTGCCAGACTTGAAGATGTATACCTCTGAATGCCCTGCTCCCCGAATTGCAACTAGACCAGTCTCCAGATCTGCTGGCTCAGTGCTAACTGACATCAAAAATGGTCTACTTGAGTGGGAACGTGGTACCTGTGCTAGTCTCGCAAAGCCTTATATTGTCTACTTCTAGGAAGAAGCAAGAAGAAACCGTGATACATGAATAGACGGATGAGTAAACGGGATGAGTAAACGATATCTGAGTAAACGGATAGAAGAACCGAAAGATAAAACAAAAAAAAAAGAAGTAAATCGTTCGACTACGAATTAATGAAAGAAATACGCAAATTCGAATCCTGGAAAGATGGCTCTCCAGCAAGCCAGCCCTGCCTCGCCATACTTGAAAGGGAGATGTTGGGGTGTGTTATCAGGCTTATGATGAGAGAACAATGAACCAGTTAATCTAGCGAGAATTTTGAAAAGTAAAGGTATTGAGGTGTCTACGACAGAATTTTTCTCTCAGACTGCCGAACTGTAATTCCTCCCGACTCCCACCTTTCTTGGGAGAACAAAGCTATCTGAACCGAGACCACATCACGTGCGCGCAAGGCCTCACTAAAGAACGGCCGCAACCCCGCAACCGGAACTTTAGTCCGATACTATTATCTTTATTGCAAGAGTCTCGGGGTTGTGCAACGCATTGTTCACATTTCTTTGCCACTTGTATCGATGTTATACTAGGTAAGTACCCAAACCACTAAATCCGAATGTCAAGAGCGAAGCAGTTTCTAGCTCGGCTTGGCCTTAAAGTGCCGATTATTCAGGCTCCTATGGCCAACGTGTCCACGCCTGAATTGGCGCTGGCCGTTTCCGAAACAGGCGCTTTTGGGTCTCTTGCACTTTCACCAATCGACCTAACGAAAGATACATCGCCTGTTTTTGACCAGATTTCCATGTTTCGGCTGCAGAGCCACGCAGACGCTCTGGTGAACTGTAATTTTTTCTGTTTTGACCCTAAAGAGCAGCATTTCCCGAATGACAGGGAATTAGAAAACTGGCATCTTTTGTATGAAAAAGCGTGTGGCCTTCCGAGAGCCCAATGGGCGCAGAAACCGGGCGCAAAATCAAGAGCAGTGGTTTCCTTCAAAGAGTTTGAAGAGTCTTATCCCGAGCAGTTTGCGCAATTTCTCCGGAAGCTTATAGCGGCCAAAGTCGGCGTGGTGTCATTTCACTTTGGCGTGCCGTCCGCAAAAACAATAGCACTATTAAAAAAAGGTGGAATCATGGTCTGGGGCTGTATTACTCTGGTGGAAGAAGCACGTGTTTCGATCGATCTTGGAGTGGATCTTTTGGTGTGCCAAGGTTACGAGGCTGGCGGCCACCGAGGCAATTTTTTGGCGCCTTCCCACCTTGACGAAAATCTCAGCACATCGGCTCTTTTCCGCCAAGTTAAGGCTTATACAGATACACTAGAAAATCCTCCTTTTTTGGTACCAAGCGGAGGGATAGTGGATGGGCTGCAAATTTTTGATTATGTCAAAGACGGCGCCGCTGCAGTGCAAATCGGCACTGCATTTATCCCAACTTTTGAATCTTCTGCTCCCGATTTCATTGCTCGAAATATTAATGAAAAGACAAGGCTTCCCACGGTGATGACCCGGTTGATTTCTGGCCGCCACGCACGGACTTTACGGACGCCATTTGTGGCGAAATTGGCTGCAGAACAAGCCATTGAAAACTATTCCCTTCCCCTGTTTGGATATGCCACCTCTGCTTATCGGAACTTTGCGCGTGGCGAGGAGAAGTACGGCTTTTATTTGGCGGGACAAAATTATCATTTTGTGAAGACAAACATTTCTGCCGGTAAGGTGGTAGAACTTTTGAAAGCAGGGATGGAGAAACGTGCTTTGGAGCCGCGTGAGTAAGCTTTTCATGCAAAGCTGCCATTTGCAAAAGTAGGAGCTGCCTACACTGGTGGTATTAACATGATACTGGGTGCTGGACTTTTCAAAAAAGTCCTTGAGCGCTTTGTCTTTTGAAGCCTTCGTCACACGCAGGATCTATCTTATTTTTGGCATAGAATAACTGAACAGCCAAACTAATATTGAGGCTGATGTCAAGATTCGAATCATACACGTGGTCGACCGAGCTGGAGAATGACTCGATCGGGAGGAAAAAGCCTTCTTAATGATGTTCGAAACAGTTAAACGGGCCAAGCAGACTAATCGGTCTTGCTAGTCAGCATAATCTCGAAATCTACATATCTCTGATTTGGTGCTTCAAACACTGAGGCCCTCTTACTCGGCCGGTGATGTTTGAGTTTTATCACTCCAACCGATTTCAGATTCTATAGACCAAAGGGGGTCATTCCTGGGTATTGATTTCATTTTTAAATGGAAAGGGACCTCTTAAAAATGATGTCTGCGACTATTGTTTTATTTGAGTAGGCGACCCAAAAAGGAAAGAGCTTTGTCTCCACAGGAAAGAGCAGGAATTCTTGAATCAGCTTGAAAAGGAACCAACTCAAAATGCTCAAGGTTCAAAAGGAACATCCAGTATACCCCTGTTAAGACCTCTGACCGAATCATTTCTTCCATTCATCTTAGAGTGCTGAAATAAACGCAGGCCTATCCCAATAAGCACGAAACTAAAAGAAGGATACATAACTCTAGGAGATAACCAATGTTTGTGTAATATTTTATTGCACTTTTTTGATCACAATGCTTTTATCTCTGAAACTAGCATTAAATCATAGCTGGGCGCAACAGAACTTCTAATACAATAGCCTTCGATATCCAACCAAAAAGAGCCGGTAATTCCAGCCCAAAAGGTAAAAACTATTTTGGGGAGTTTGGGAAACTTCTGAAAATAGATCATATCAAAGCAAGATTGAGTCTTTGAGAGTATTGGACAATTCTAGGCTAGCAATAACCAGGATTATTACAATCTACGCTTGGTGAATATTAAGATGGGGGTGGCTCTGGGTCTTTCGGGTACAAAATACTTTTTGAAACTGGTTTCAACTTTTAGTCGTCTCTATGTTTCAGATTCATACCTGTTTCATTCGATTCAGCCAAAAACCTGAACAAAAGACCGAGGAAGACATGTTCTTCAAGGGAACAAAACCTTATGGACATGTGGCAATCCTCAGGTGAAAAGAAACCTTTATAGTTGCTTTGCAGCGAAGATAGTTTCCACAGCTCTCGGATCCCCGCTCCGTCGTTATTAGTCTCTTTCGAGACTGCTTTGTGTTTCATACGACATATATTTCCAACCTGTCTTTCTTGAAAGATTATTCTCTTTGATAGATGATATCCCACTGCAGATCCCAAAAGACCTACGGATAAAACAATCTTGTTTTCTTCAGACAGGGGAAGATAATGGAAAGCATGGAAAGAAGTTAATATCATTTTGACTGTTCAAGCTTCCATCGTGGCTTATGAGCTCTATTTCCAAACATACATGTAAATACGCGACATGCGCTTACAACGGCGGAAGCTGAGCGGTTTTCGTAACCACATCGAAATCTTTATAACGAATGGTTCATGGATTAAAAGCTTTGTTAAAGTATTTCAAAATGCGACCTCAAGACGAAAACTCATTATTTTTCACACCTTCCACTCCGTATATATTTAAACGCGGGCCCAGCCAATTGTACCCCATATAAATAAGCCCCGGCTAAAGGCAGTATGCTCCTACAAATCCTTTTTGAAATACAAACTGGCATTGAAAACAACTTGGTGTTTTCTTTGACTCTCATTCTAACGCTCTGGGTTTGTTACAACCTAGCAATCTACCCGCTTTTTATTTCTCCTTTAAGATATATTCCTGGACCCTATTTGCACAGAATCTCCTCGGTCCCCTCACTCTATTATCAACAGCGATTTAGGTGGATCGAGACCATTCATAAATTACATGAAAAATACGGGAATGTTGTTATTTTGACCCCATACTCTATCAGCTGCAATGGTGACCCCAAGTTTATCCACGACATCTATGTCAAAAACATGCCCAAGGGCAAATATTATGAAAACTTCAAGTTTCACGGAGAAGTCAACATGTTTGCTGAGCTAGATAACAACAAACACCTTGTCTACAAGAGGATCGTTCAAGCTAACTACCTGAAATCTGCAGTATTCAACCACAATAACACAACCAGGCAAATTTTGGTGGAAAAGGTCGAGGAGCTTGTGAACCAGGTTTACTTGAGTTCTGTTTCGGGCCAGCAGCCAGATCTTATAAATGCTAAACTGGCACTCAATGAAAAAGGGAAAGGACACAGGTTTGGGTCGGGAGACTGGCTTTTAGGGTGCAGAGGGAAGAGCGGTGAAACTGGCTATAAAAAGGAGGGCTGCAAAAAAGGGAGTTTTAAAGAAAAAGACTGTAAACCAGAGGGCATTGAAACTAGGGGCAGTAGAAACGAGACCAGACCTCTCGGAATAGACGTACATTCCTTGTTTGCGTCCTTGGCCATGGACGTTGTTGCAGCATTTGAGCTAGGTATGGAAAATGGCACCCATCTTTTGCAGAATCCAAAGGAAAGATCGATCATAAATCTCCATCGAATGGTCACATCCATGGTGTTTTGGACAACGCGAATGCCAAGATTCTGGAGCTGGGCTGCTGGGCCAGAGATCAGAACTGCCAGTGCTGAGATCGAAAAATGGCAGCTTTCTCTTTACAAACAGGCGGAAAACAGCGGTTCTGAAAAGGCCAGCAAACGCAACCCGAGCACTTTGAAGACATTCCAAAACCACGGGCTCTCTACTCTCAAGACTTACTCAAATGTGAGCGATAATCTTATTGCGGGCCACGATACTACTGCCACGCAATTGACATATATGTGCTACGAGCTATCGAGACCAATTAACGGGAAAGCGCAGGCGCGGCTCAGAGCAGAGTTAAGACACGCCTTTGGTGAACCTCTTGATGAAGAGGTAAGAAAAGATGAAGGGTCAGAAAACTCTGGTCTGATAGAAGAGGAAACTGGGTTGGGAAAAAAGGGCTCTGGGTGGAAAAGTAAGGAAATGGAAAAGGAAATTAGAGAATCAGGGCTGGATAAAAAGAGCTCCAAGTACAGAAGTCCGGCTTCTGGTATCCAAGATTTGGAAAAAGTCGATCGGCTCCCTTTCCTCGAAGCTTTGATCCAGGAGAATCTCCGTGTGCACGCTCCTACTCCTGGGCCAGAATACAGAATAACCGAAAAAAGCTACGAGGTAAGTGTCGGGGACCGCTCTGTTTCTATCCCGCCCAATACGGAAATCTCCTGCCAGCCGTATCTGATGCATCGTGTACCGGGCATATTTCCTGATCCGGATCGGTGGGTGCCTGAAAGATGGTTGCAAAAGGAAGACGAGCCGGCCGATACCTATACAGAACGCATAAAATCTATGCAACGTTACATGATGCCTTTTGGACGCGGGATCCGCATGTGCCTCGGGATGAATCTCGCGTTGATCGAAATCAAGTTGGCCGTGGCCAATTTGTATTGGCGCTACGAGCTGGCGATATGTTCCGCATGGTGTGAAGTAACTTCGGCTGAAAATAGCGGGACGATAAAGATCGGACATCGGTTTTCAGGGCTAGAAACCGATGAAAGCTTGATGGCTATGGAGGACGCATACGTGTCTCACCCAAGCCATGACGAGTGTTGGCTAGAATGGTCCGAGGCGTGAGCTGTGGTATGATATAAGTGCGTTCCACTGATCTGAGAAACAAAATCTCTGTTTTGAGTTTGTGCGCTTGTTTTGTTTCAGAAAACTTCTTCAATTTATGAGTATGTGAGCACAAAAGTTTGAAAGTCAAAGATGTTCCGATACACTCATCGTCTGCTCAGCAATTTAATTCAACGATAGACTACGTGAGGAAACGCCCTGTTTTCGCAGATATTACAGACAATACTTGAATAATGCGAAGAGCTCTTTCTCAATCGATACCGTCTGTTTTAGAGATCCCGTGAAAGGTATTCAAGCAATGAGATTTTTTTTTCATGCCCAATATTTGGCCTGAATCTGCATGGCTCGACATAGTCTGTGGTCACATGAGGAAAACTGAAATTGAAAACTCCCAGTGGGTGCTTGAATAAGACGGCAATTTTGAAGCCAGCTAAAGCAAACGTTACATGCATTTGGTGATCACGATGAAGAGATGATCATCTCATCCATGAAATCTGTAGAGAGTCTGGGGACTCGATTACCAAAGTCGAGACGAAATGTCACAATTGGTTTTGAAAAGCCCCTGTCACCTATGTTTCCTCATAATAACAAAGAGAATGGTTCAAAGCCGAGGTAAGACCCACACTATTCTCTTTTGCCTCATTTTAATTAAACAGTCACAGAGATCCTCCTGTTGAGGCATTTTGAGCTGATAAGAACAAATGTTGCGCCATTTTCCGGGTGTCACAGTACATTGTCATAAGCACGACGATTAATTTACTGAGATTTAAGCGGCCTCCTTGCTATGAATGCTAGAACCACTGGTGAGTCGTCGCCAATATTCAAATAGATTCAACGTAAAAAGCGTTCATGAGGGAACAAATAAGATCTACAGTACGTTTAATCGAAGAAGTGGCATAAAACAAGCGGATGCTCGTCGCAGCGTCCCTCGGAAATGGCCTCCTCGCGTAGTCTCTTTTTTGTTGGAGTTAGGGAAACTCTTCGCGAAATGTTTGTCCAGAAATAGCTCGCGGTTTCTTGACTTCTCCCACGTCCCCGCGTCTGCAGCCAAAACCGGCATATACCGCTACTCAGTCACCGATAAGAAGCCGCTACTGATGGCTTCATGCATGAGCCCAAAACAGAGCCCGGTGCGACATTGTATTTAATCCGGCGACGCCCTCCTAATTTCGAATAACTATTGGATCACATCCTCCCCATATCCATACAAAGTTATTGACAATGGCGCCCTCAGACTTTTATGCGAAACCAGACAAAGCGGCACTTGTTGCAGAATACGTGGGAAAAGCGGTTGCAGAGCTTCCCACGCCATCCATCATTATTGACAGGGCGAATTTTGTCCAAAACTCAAGAGCAATGCTAATCTCATGTGCCAGGCTCGATGTCGGGTTTCGGAGCCATATCAAGACACATAAGGCCTTGGAAGGCGTGGAGCTCCAGTTGGGATATGCAGGCCTTAGCGAGGCCGAGGCAGATGTTGCCCAGATCCCGAAAACACTGAAAATCGTCGTGCTGACTCTTGCCGAGGCCTGGCATGTGCTTCCCTTGGCAAAACAGGGCAAAATCACTGACATTTTGTTTGGGCTCCCCGTGGCCAAACTGAAGATTGCAGAGGTGCATGAGGTCTCGAAGCACGTGGAGAATGTGCGTGTAATGGTGGACTCGGCTCCGCAAGTCGAAGCTTTGTGTGAATATGCCAAATCTCACCCCGACGTGAAATGGAGCCTTTTCATCAAAATCGACATGGGCTACGGCCGTGCCGGGATCTGCGACTCGACCCCGCTTTACCACGAATTGCTCGAAAAGATCTTAGTTTCTGACGCAAGAAACTACCTTTCTTTGCATGGCTTATACTGCCACGCAGGGCACTCTTACGGGGCACATGGCGCAGAGGAGGCGTTTTCTTATTTTCTCGAGGAAGTCAAACATGTAAACGCAGCCGCCAGGCAGGCGCTAGCGGTTTCCCCGCACTTAAAACTCCATCTTTCAATTGGTGCCACGCCCACAGCGCATGTTTCTAGCACAGTCAACGAGATTCTGGATTTGGAGACGGCTTTGGGGGAGCCGCTAGCGGGGCAGCTCGAGGTGCATGCAGGAAACTACTCGTGTTGTGATCTCCAGCAGGTGGCCACAGGGCTTGTGGACGAAAATAACGTTTCGCTCTTTCTCTTGGCAGAGGTGCTTTCTGCTTACGACGGGCGCAACGGGAAAACGCCGGGCGAGCAGCTTGTGAACGCCGGGGCGCTAGCATTATCTCGAGAAGTGGGGCCCCTTCCGGGATACGGCACGGTGGTGAAACCTCTGCAATTCGGCCGCTGGATCGTGGGCAAGGTGAGCCAGGAACACGGCATTCTCTATCCGCAGGAAAACTGCCAGTTCATCCCGTATGGCGAGAAAATCGTGATTTTGCCCCAGCACGCATGCATCACAGCGTGTGCACACGCATGGTACTTTGTGATTGAGAACGACAAGGTCGTGGATGTGTGGGTTCCGGCCAAACTCTGGTGATCTAGGGCTAGGAGTTTTGTCGATGAGGGCGTATTTCGTGGGAGAGATCAGGCCAAAGGTGGAGTGATTAAAATCTCACAACGGGGTTAAACAGTGATTTTCGAACTGGGTTTGGAAGCTGGAACTATAGCAATCGGGGATGTGGCAGTTGGGAAATGGACGTTTCTACGGGTAGATAAGGCATGTAGAGATGAGGAGATAGAGGAAAGATTTGAAAAGCAGTCAAGATGTTGGACTAATCAGATGTAATGCGAGTGAGGCGTTTATATGGGCGAGCAATTCAGCAAGAGATAGGTGTGCTTCAGGTCTGTGTATTTTTTGAGGCCACATATCGTGATGTTGTCTAGTAAAAATAGAAACAAATATTTGAATGGGGTATCCTTGAAAACTTGCGGCTCGTCTCAGTTCTAACGGGCTGGCACAACTATTTTTACTAGTGTCTAAGTCATCAAGACATAGGGGTCTAGCAGTTTACTCATAAATTGGAGGCAATCAGTTACTTTAACCAATGCTAAAGCATCAGCTTTTAACTCTGGTTTCGAATCAGTCTCAAGATTTCGTTTGTTTCGGGACCAAGCGTCGAAGCCCTCCGAGGCGAGAAGCTCGCTCGAAGAACCTCCAAAACACACACCAGTCATGAATGAAAGCAATAGCAGACTTATACAGACGTTTATGAAATTTTACTTCACAATGGTTTTCTCGAAGGCAAGTATGGCGAATATTCTCCTAAAAGAACTTTGAGCCCCCAAAATTCCAGTTGCCTCAGCGTAAGGCTTCAGCCAAATCTATTTCAAAGCTTCAAAGACTCACGAAATGAAGGAACGTTTTTCGAGCCGCTCAATTCATTTGATTCGAATAGGGAAAAATGAGGAAGCCAACAAAGTAACAATTGGGATAGAGTCAGCGATTGAGCTCGTCAATCCCGACTAGATAAGTAAAAAAGAGAATTACTGAAGGTAATTGGAGAGAGAGGGAAAATCAGCAAAAAAGCATCACCAAGCCAGATTATTTACCAAGCACTCGTCTTGTCCATGGTGATTGGTATGATACCAATTTCCATTTGACATACTTTTTGCACCCGTTCTTCTCTCCAACACAGCTACTCAAAGACCCCGGCGCTTCCCGGGAGCACGAGTCACGTGACACAAATTAAAATCGCGGGACCGAAGAAATGGTGTATCAATTATTCCCAAAATTAATGTCTTGGGCATTGAAGCTTTGTTTTTAACAAGGATGATTTAGAGCATTTGAACGAGCGCTCAAATTTCTCTCTGTGGAATATTTAGTCAAAAATTGTTTACTACAACGAAATCATACACTAGGAACTTCCCGGAAAAGAGCTCTCCCATCGCGAGCCTTCCTGTTTTTGAAATAGGGCATCAGTCATCAATTCCAAAACAAAAATTTTCTCATAAATCGTACGTTGAGACTGATGCTTCAAGATGATCAAAAGCAAGATAATCAAAAGAAAGTTAAATCAGAAGGTTTCCCCTAGCTTTGACCAAAAGGTGCTTTCAAAACTTGCTTTGACCCCCACCTTGGTTGCCTTTTTTGCCGCCTTAATGACCCATTAGTCCGGCTCTGTTTGCGGACCGCGCGGTCACGTGACCCAGGCCCACAGGCGAATATCTGGGGTCAGCCAATCAGCGCGCTCACAGATGGCACATTTTTTTGTCATGGACTGCACACACACCACGCCTCGCAGTGCCAACTCCGGGTTCTGCCTCTCGGTCGCTTTCACGCTATTCCAACATCACGCACTTCCCCTTCTACTTTTCTTCTCCACACCCTGGGTTGAAATTTAAGTTCGCCAAACCCGACATTATCATTTTATTTTAACAGCCGCAAATCACGTCCCCCAAAATGTTTAGATCCGTCCTCCGTTCGGTGGCGCGTGTCCCTGTGATGCGCCGAAACTTGGCAA
>JAKUBE010000014.1:0-65128 GCA_030674755.1 Metschnikowia henanensis | reverse complement strand
AGTTGCGGTTCTCGGACTTTTTGCCCACCGCCACCGACCAGATGGGCAACTTTGTCAACTACGTCGAGGTCACGCCCGAGCACGTGCAGATGCACATGCGGCAGCAGCTGCAGCTCGCGCAGGAACAGCAGCAGCAGCAGCAGCAGGAAAAGGAAAAGGCGGAGCGCAAAAAGAGCCAGCGCCAGGGCCCCGATCTGCGTGCCAAGTCTTTGGCGGGTCGCCCCAGATCGGACCTGATCTTCAAGTTCATCAGCGACGACGACGACATGGGCAACGGATACCTGCGCTACTATGACGAGGACGGCGACCTTTTGGACGATAAGTCGTACAACTACATCAGCGACATTCCCCCGATTTTCGTCGAGCCCAAGGTCATGGAGCAGTACTACATGGCCATCGACGAGCAGGCCAAGGCCCAGAACGGGCAGCAGCAGGCGTGGCTCCACCCGCCGCAGTTGCCGCCGCAGCTAGATCACGTGATCTTGAACAGCTTCAACTCGATGGACAAGCACAACAACTCGGGCGCGTTGCCGATCCCGAACCACGTGGTGCTCAACCACTTGGCCACCACCAGCATCAAGCACAACACCTTGGCCGTGGCGTCCGTGGTGCGGTATAAGCGGAAGTACGTCACTCAGGTGTTGTATGCGCCCTTGCAGCAGTAGCTTTTTTGGGTGAGGGCTGGGCTGAGGAAAGAGTGTAAGGGACGAGGAAAGAGTGTAAGAGACGACGATGAAGAGCGCCCGCCGCGGCGCCGGGAGGAACAGATTTTCATTTAGAAAGCAAGAGTCAATACTACGGGCGATTCGAGTGTGTAAGTGTAGTAAGTTGGAGTGGCGATTGTGGGGGTTTTTAATGGAGCGCACTACCAGGCCGGAAATACTTGGACATTGGAAAGAAAACTGAATCGTGCCCCAAGCGTTGGAGTGACTGAGTTCAGGGACGTGGTATCTACGGGATCAGGGGCCGTCAAAAGCAGTTCGTTTACGAAATCTGCCAGACAGTACGATCAGCTGAAGTTAAGTAAACTTCATCTCCATCGTTGTTGGCGAAGGAGTAGTACTCCTAATCGACGACATTTCTGTGGTGCACCAACCTCATTATCTAAAGCCCTCGATCTTGAAGCGCTTGTCCTGGAGCACACGTTTTACCGCGGCTATTTCATTGTTTGGCAAGGTCTGTGTTTGGAAATGAGCCATGGCCCACGACTATCTATATAAGTGTACTGTATGGTCTCAAGCTCACCCGTGTGCCCGTGATTGACAGATTCTGTGGCAATTCCCATTTGGGACATGTTAGTAAGCAATCAGAGAGTATCGGCAGGTGAACAGGATAGAAAAAGCTTTTGGCATCAACCGCGATCGATATAATTTAACTTTGGAAAGTGGAAATTTAAGCAGGCGAAAGCTCCAAGGTCCAAGGTCCGGGCGGACAATACAGGGAAAACCGGCTTGCGGTAGCCAAGAGCTACGCTTTGGTCAGCGATAGTGGGAACTGAGATGAATTCGACACAAGGATCGACCGCCAGGCATTAATATGAAACATCCACGAGTATCCAATCTTTTCTAGCGCAATGAAGCACGACACTGGTCTCCTTCAATATCGCTGGCGTGCATTATTCCGGCGCACCAGACCAAATGCGCACACTAACACCGCCCCCGCGTTCCTAAAGAAGCCTCGGCAATGTGGAGTCACGCAGAAGCGAGCACCCGCCTAAACGCGCTGCACAGTTTGAGAAGCACGTCTTTGCGCTGGAAATATTCTAAAGTAGCTTTTGGAGCAGTGGAGACTTGGGTGGCAGTTCTCCGCAGTGGCTTGTACAAATATCTGGAATGGCACAGAACCAAGGACGATGTGGCTTAGTCTGCAAGCCAATATTTTCCCGCGATATTTCCTCTCATGCTCCACGAGGTAAACAGGCTGCCGCAGAAATTACCTGGGGCGCCCTAAATATTAGAATAACACCCGCCGCGTTCACCCGATTCTTCTCGGCATCGCAGACTCGATTGAGTTTTTTCACTGTGAATTCTCTTCCCGGCGAAAATCCATTAAACACCGTTTTGATCGCACTCTCGGTCTTTCCATCGTAAAGCTGGTTCTGGCCTCCTCCCCCACTTTTCAGCCCTGTGCTTCTCCAGACATACAAAACCTTGCATATCCCTACGCGCCGCTCTTTTTTTGGTGGAAATTTTCGGCGGTCGCCATGACGCTATCTTCGTTTCTCCACGATAACTTCGTGCCACACATCCCGAAATCGGAGAGCGCCTCCAAAAGAACGCAAAATGTTCAAAACGCGCAGATTCTAGAGTCCGATGCGAAAAGCCAGACTTCCATCACCTCGATCGAATCTGCGTCCACGCAAGATGGATCTAATCACCTTCAGCGTAGTCTTAGGGGAAGACACGTCCAGCTTTTGGGCATCGGCGCCACAATCGGGTCGGCGTTATTTGTGGCTATAGGCAAAGCCCTCCAATATGGGCCCCTCAACTTGCTACTTGCGTTTGTTGTATGGTCGATTCCGATTCTTTTCATCTCGGTGTCCACCGCAGAAATGGTCACGTACTTGCCCATCACCTCGCCGTTTGTCCGCTTGGCCGGCCGGTGCTGTGACAGCGCATTGGAAGTGATGACCGCGTGGAATTTCTGGTTCTTGTGCTGTGCGCAGATTCCGTTCGAGGTGGTCACGGTCAACTCGATCGTGCATTTCTGGCGGGACGACTACTCGGCAGGCATCCCGTTGGCGGTCCAGGTGGTTTTGTACTTTTTCATCAACATCTTCGGCGTGGGGGTTTATGGCGAAATCGAGTTCTGGCTCAGTTTGGGCAAGGTCGTGTTGGCCACGGGCTTGATTCTCTTCACGTTCGTCACCATGGTGGGCGGCAACCCGCAACACGACGCGTTTGGTTTCCGATACTGGCGGGATCCTGGACCCATGTATGTCGCGTATCACACGGGCTCTTTGGGAAGGTTCCAGGGTTTTTTGTCCTGTCTCATTCGGGCCACCTTCACTTTTGCAGGGCCCGAGTACATTTCCTTGGTGGCCAGCGAAACAATTAACCCCCGCAAAACGTTGCCTTCCGCATTCAAGCAGGTGTTTGTGCGCTTGACGCTTTTTTTCGTGGGGGGAGCGCTTTGCGTGGGCATTCTCGTGCCGTATAACGACCCGCTTTTATTGAAGACTTTGGGCACCACTGTCCCGGGCGCAGGCGGCTCGCCGTATGTCATTGCCATGCAGAATATGGGAATCAAGGTGTTGCCCGATATCGTGAACATTTTGTTGGTGACGGCTGCGTTTTCGGCGGGCAACTCCTACACTTACTGCTCGTCGAGAACTTTGTATGGGTTTGCGCTTGACGGGTACGCGCCAAGATTCCTAACGGCCACCACGAAATCGGGCATTCCAATGTACTGTGTGATGATCTCGCTCTGCTGGGCACTTATTTCGTTTTTGCAGCTCAGCGAGGGGTCCGCCGTGGTGCTCAACTGGATCATCAACTTGATCACCTCGTGCCAGTTGATCAACTTCACGGTTTTGTGTTTTGTGTATGTGTTTTTCTACCGGGCCATGAAGGCGCAGGGCATCGACCGCAAAACGCTCCCGTTTGTCGGATGGTACCAGCCGTGGCTTGCCATTATCGGCGGGCTGCTTACGTTCATCATGATTTTCGTGGGGACCTACGAAATCTTCCTCCCTGGCCAATGGCAGATCTCGTCGTTTCTCTTCTCGTACTTGATGGTCTTCATCGACGTTGCCATTTTCGTTGTTTACAAGGTGGTGTGGCGATCGAAATGGAAGAACCCAAAAGATGTTGACTTGGTCACGGGACTCAGGGAAGTTGAGCAGCACGAGGAAATGTTTTATGCGCAGCTCAGGGCCAAAGACAAGATGAATGCAGAAGGACAAATCAAGAGGAACTTCTTTGAGAGAATCTGTGTTGTGCTTTTCGGCAGTGAAATGCGATGATAGCCGTTGGTCATTGGTGGAAGTCGCTTAGTTGGCAAAACCGGTCACTTCTCAAATCTGAGGCATCCCAGGAAATAGGGTGCCAGGGGCTTTGAACTTTGGAATATCAGTTTGTGCATTCTGGGCACAGATTAGATTCTGAGTAAGATACGAGATCGTTCGACTGAGTTCTTCGTCTTTCGATTCTAGCTTTGTGGGCTGACATGTCGATTTTTACTTTACAAATTCAAAACATTCAAGAGATCTAAATGCTGTGTCAGATCTGCTCCATGGAGAATGTTCAGATAATATAAAAAGATGTACGATTTTTACAGCAGTTTGTCGAAATGCGTGAAAATACTAACTGTATTAATGCCAACTTATCGCAGCTTGCGCTCAATATTTATAAAGACTGATGATTTTTCTCCGCACTTTGTGATGTAAAAATTTTCGATTTCTGAATCGTAAACAAATTAATTCGTTCTCCACATAGATGATTCACTATTACATTTCAGATGATGGAGGTCGAAACTCAGAAACTGTCTGACAGTTTCAGAAGTGACTATTGGCTGGTCCGAGTTCCTCCATAGAAATATTAGTTATCGCGGGCGCCACGAGTGGCTGGAATTCGGTCCAAGATGAACATGAGACTAAAATTGTCAAAAAGCAAGAACCGGTCCATCCCGCCGCCCCGAAAATTCTCCAATTCTGTCAAATTCTTAACCCCTCCCCCCTCCATTTCCCCTCTTGGCTGCAAATAAGTAAATTATATATAAAGTATCAACTGCCCAGTTTCCCAGAGCGCATTTTGTATTTTTCCTGCCTCGCGCTGCACTTGCCAGGCGACGGCCCCTCACTGATTTTCCCTCTGAAATTCGTGTCGCCCATACATTCCACGCGTTAACGTAAGCGCCAGCCCGCGCGAAAATTCGAGAATCTTGGGCTTGGCAAGACCCTTTTGGCTCTACCAACGAGACGTAATTCTTCTAGGCACGACTCCGCCTGGCCCGTGACCAAGAAATTAACTCAGCGGCAAAAGTCTATAAAGCCACGAGCAGGAGCCACGGATTTGCAACCAGAGCTAGGCGTCACGTGCTGCGATATATCTTTGCTGGATCCTTCGGTTTCGCCATCGGTTCGATCTTTTTTTACTTGCACTGAGGGTATATATATGTTCAGGGTTTGGTTCGTTTGGACAAACCGGTTTTAGAACTGAACAAGGAATACTTATTTTGACTGGCCGCTATCAAATTTACAAAAAGCTGTTAAATACTAGATAGTCGGGGATCCTTTACTTTTACCGAGAAGCCTTATACTTTGTGTCGGCGGCTAATACGCTGGACGAGTAACCTGAAATTTGAAAAAGCGCCCCTACTTGGAAAAGAGGACTCAGAATTTAGATACAATTTCTGGAAAGCACTAGCAAATTTGGTTACAGCGCTGAGTTTTGCTTTAATTATTGACAAAAAGGGCGTTACAAGGAGCAGGTCTCATTCAAAGAAGCAGGCCTTCTAGACGCTGGCCTCTATTTCGATATCTCAGCCGCCCTCTTTTTGTGTGTTCAAGTCTATCTTGGCTAAATCCAGAAATCCTCCTATTCTTTCATCGCACAATGCTGCCGTTTTTACTGTGGATCTCCACGGCGCATTCCATCCTACTAAATAACCTTTCTGAGCGCACAGATAGCAACCAGCTGGAATTATTCACGGAAAAACAGAACCTTATTCAAAAAGCGCTTGCGGTGGCGGCGTCGGTGGCGCTGATCATATTTTGTCTATTGGCTATATACATGTTCCAGGCGATCGACCCAAAACGGTTGGTTTTCCGTCACCAGTTGATTGCGTTTTTGATCTTTTTCGATCTCTTGAAGGCCACGATTCTTCTTATTTTTCCCGCACGCGTGATGGCGGACGGCGCGTCGTACGCCAGCAATACCTTTTGCCAAGTTGTGGGCTTTTTTACAGCCACTGCAATCGAGGGCGCCGACTTGGCCATTTTGGCGTTTGCCATCCACACGTTTCTCCTCATATTCAAGCCCAGCTTGACGGTGAAAACCAAAGGGTCTGGCCACGCAGAGGGCGGTCTTTATCGGGCCAGGTACTTTGTGTACGGGCTCTCGTTTGTGATCCCTCTAGCCATGGCCAGTTTCCCCTACATTGGCGAGGGCTACAATTCGTTTGTGTGCTGGTGCTACTTGCCACAAAGACCCTACTGGTATAGGGCTGTGTTGAGCTGGGTGCCGCGCTACGTGATTGTCATTGTCATTTTTACCGTTTACGTGCTGATCTATATCCACGTCTTGCGAGAGTTTCGACTTTTGGGCGGCGCGTTCACCCACATGCATCATCAAAAACTAGAAGGCGCTCAAAATATGGGGAGCGACTCCAAACCGTCGTTTTTCTCCGCGTTTGTATTCTTCTGGAAGGACCTCCGGGTGTTTTTCTTCCCGCAGTTCATCTCCACCGGTCCTCGAAACCAGAGAAGAGGCCCTAATTCCACTTCTTCGGAGTCAAACTCAAGTCCAGAGAGCTCGAACGAGGAGCACAAGGACGATGCTCCAGGCGGGCCCTTGGACATAGAAAACAACCTCGGCGAGGCGGAGTTCCGCGCCGCAAACCTCGCAAGCTTTCAGAAGCGCCAGAAGGTCATAGAAAAGCAGATGAAGTCGATCTTCATTTACCCTATAGCTTACATTTCGATCTGGTTCTTTCCCTTGGTCTTGTACTGCACTCAATTCAGGTACGAACAGACGCATGGCCCTGTTGTGTGGCTCAATTGTCTCTGCGCCTTCGTGCAGCCCTTCATTGGCGTGGTGGACTCCCTGGTCTTTTTCTACAGGGAACAGCCATGGAAATACACGATCATGCGGAACTTCGAGAAAGAGAATACTAGCAAGCTCGACACATTATTGAGTTCCGGCGGCCCTGGTGGCTCCAGCATGAGAGACTCCGAGTCGATCCCCACTTCGGCCAAATTTACGCGCTCGTCTTTGGCGCTTAGCATGCATGTTGATATGTCGCAATATTCACGTTATAGGAGGCTTATGTCGAAATGCCGATTCCCGCTTATGCAACTCCCGAGCGAGGATAATATTGCGAGGTTCCAAGCCGATCATTTCAAACGAAAAATGCACGTGTTGCGGGAGACTAGCCACAAAAAACCCGAGAATCACCGAGATTCTCCCCAAGGGGAGATCGAGGGCTTGCGGGCCAAGCACGATTTCTCCAATTTACTAGACGACGCAGATGACGACTTCGCGCAGAAGCTTGATAAGCTTTCTTTTAGTTTTCATGATGACAGCATGAAGCATTCGGTGAGCTCAGGCAACGTATCTGGAAAAGACCGCAGAGCTAGTGTCGCCTCGATCTCAAACAAGTCTGCGCGGTCTCGACGCGTTTCCGTGTTTGAGGGCCACGCTCCAATTCCCGAGGACAACTCGTACGCGGAAGGAATGGCCAAAACAACGAAGCAAATTCCCAGGAAGTCTTTGCAAACAGCCGATTCATTCGGAGAAGATGAGGAGCTAGATCTCTTGGATTTCTTGGCAAGAGGTCCAAAATAAAGGTTTCTTGGTGAAAGACCCGGGATAAGTTTTTGTGTGTGATTTGAATGGAAAGTGAAACACGATATGAACACTGCTCGCTATGTGAACATCGACATTAGGCGCACAAAAATTGCAGAAATCATGGCACTATACTGAAATAACCCACATTCGCTCACCCCAATTAATGCTGCCGCAGCTTGAGTGTACCTCTAGCTATTCAACAAACACAGTTGATTAATTCCATGATTATCTAAATACAAACTGCGATAATATCAACGCGATACCGTGGAGGCAGTCTCCAGATATATGCCCTCGGCTTTAAAGAGCTCCGAACTGTTCTCATCCTCGCTCTCCCTTGCCTCTTCTTCGTATATCGTATCTCTGTCTGTGTCGAAATCTGCCCCTCTATTCTCTGGCCCGAGAAACGTGACAATCAAAACATACCCAAACACGCATCCGATAAATATACTCATCACTTTGGAATAGTCATATGCGCTTTCGCCCGAAGGAGTCGTGATCGGGAACTTCTGCCCTATAGTCGTTTCAATTGTGGAAGATGCAGATGACACCATGTTACCCAACTGGTACGAAAGACCCACCACCAAAGATCTGTATGCTGGCGGAGAAAGCTCTGACAAATAAATAGGAACCACGCCCCAGGCGCCTTGCACTCCCGCTTGCATGAAAAAAGCGCCCGCATTGATTCCAGATCCCCGCAGGTATGCCCAAGGATACACCATGGCACCGCCTAATAAAACAGCAAGTATAATCATCAATCTCCTGCCAATAAACGTAGAGGCGTGGCCACAAACAGTCCCGCCGAAAATGGCACCCAAGTTGGCGACTGCATTCGTCACAGTTGCCCTGTCTTCGCCAAACTCAAGTTGTTTGGAAAGAAGAGTGGGGTATAAGTCTTGGGATCCATGCGACATGAAGTTGAACCCCGCCATCAACACCACGCAATAGATCATTGTGAGCCAGTAAGTTTTGAAGACCTTCTTTGTATCATCGCTAAGCTGGTACCATTTGAGATGCGAATATAACTGTCTTTTCGCCTCGGCCTCGGCCCTTTGTTTGCGATAAGTGTCTGTTTCCGGAAGACACAATCTCCAGATGATAAAGAGAACTGGCGGACATGCTGCAAACCAAAACAAGGCTCTCCATCCATGTGGAGAATGGTGTGTGATTGCCCGGTTGAAGATTATTGCTAATAGGTACCCGAAAGCGTAACCCTCTTGGAAAATACCGGATAATACACCTCTGCAAGCAATCGGCGAATCATCCAAAGAAGTGGCCAACGAGAATCCGTAAACACCACCCATGGCTATCCCGAAAATAGCACGAACCCCTAAAAACTGCTTGTAAGTCTGCACAAAGCCCGTTCCGATTTGCAAAACAACTAGCAAACTCAAGTTGATAATGTATGGCCACTTTCTTCCATATCTATCCCCGCAATACCCGAATAGTAAGGCGCCCACTGATCTCAACATAAGAACTAGAGTTATACCCCACGTGATATCTTTCACACTCCTATCGAAAGATTCGGCCATATCGCTGACGTTTAAAGAAACAGCGAAAAAATCGACAGAGTCCCATGTCCATGCTGCAAACCCCATGAGAAAGAAGTTCCAGTTTCGGATCGACATTTGCGTGAGTTCCCCAAACGGGTTGAGCATTTCACTCCATGTGTATTGTGCTCTTTCTTCCTTTGTGACGAAGAGCGTAGAAAATCTTGAGGAGAAATAAGCCTTTATGGACCTGGATGTTAAAGATACCTGCTTTGAAACATGCTTGTTATGGTCTGCGATATGCTGGGAATGGGCTGAAGACACTAGAGATTTGGTCATGAGCCTATGTCACTTTGTAAGAAGTTCAGATAGAAAGAAAAGTGAAGGAGATATAGAAAGAAAAGCAAATCATCGCCGAGATAAGACAGGTCTTTATATATATATGTCAAATCTAAGCCTGCGGAAGTTAAGCGCCGATGCCCCCTCCTTTGCACCCAACATAAGGCGGTGACTCAATTTAGGCGGGGCCGCGTAATGACTCTGCTTATATGCCGGAGGAGTCATCTCGGAGTTCGGAGTTTGACAGCCGGCGCGATCTCCGCCGAGAAAAAAATGAGACACTCATTTGGAGCAGCGATACGAGATTGAACATTCTCTCAAAAAAGGACAGAAGAAATATTGTTTGTTGTTGAAAAAGGTTAACGATCTGTTTAAAAATTAGTATTGATAGTCAAAGCAGGGGGCTAGTAGAGTCATTTCAGGGGAATTGGGTCTGACACATGAATAAGGTTTTCCCCCACTGCGTAGTGAAATTTCATTCTCCTTTACATAAACTATCTGAATAAGGGCTGTTCGGACTTTTCGGACTTTTTTTGTTTTGAAAGGTTTTCATTCTGCATGAGCGCTCGTATCTCGCTCCCTTATTGGCTCGGATAAAACATGAATGTTCCCGCATGCGAGTTTCCGCGGAAACAGGAGCTTAATCTCCGAACTCCGATTTGTTTCGCATGGTGCTGACTGTGATTTTTTTAATTCAGTGATTTTCTGAATTTAGGAAATAAATACCTTTGGCAGTGAACACGAAAAGTAGAATGCTTCACCTATCGTGGTATTGAGCAAGAGTCAGCCCGGCCTAAGAATCAGTAGGATTGGAAATTTGTCCTCCCAAGCATTTATCAACAAGTCTATTCGATCGATAATCGATGGTCGAAATTAAGTATATCCCCTGCGGAAACCTTACTAGAGCAAACAGCAAGCAGATGGAGTTAAAGCACGTTTCTTATTCTTCCACTTCCTTGTCTGCAATTAGATGGTTGGAGACGGCCGATCCGTTCACCTTCTGAAATTAAACTATTGTCATTATATCATCAAAGTCCGTGCCCAACAATACCGTCATTGTTGTATGTCACCCTTACCCGTCATGGTAAAAGCGTTTATGCGTTCTCCACAAACTTTTCCTCAGGTTTCATCGAGTCCACTTCCACGCCTTCTTCTTCTTCGCCAATCTCCTCCTCGTAAATCGTGTCCCTGTCCACGTCAAAGTCTGCACCTCTGTTTTCTGGCCCGAAGAAGGCCATGATCAAAACATACGCAAACACACATCCAATAAAAATACTCATGACTTTCGAATAATCGTACGCAGCCTCGCCAGATGTGGTGATAATAGGGAACCTCTCGCCGATCGTCGATTCTATAGTGGACGACGCCGACGACACCATGTTACCCAATTGATATGACAATCCAACCACCAAGGATCTGTATGCTGGCGGAGAAAGCTCAGATAAATGTACGGGAATAACACCCCACGCTCCTTGTACGCCTGCTTGCATAAAAAAGGCCCCAGCGTTGATGGCAGAGCTACGTAAATAAGCCCATGGATATATCATCGCTCCACCCAAAACAACAGCGCACATGATTGTCAACCTTCTACCAACGAAAGAGGATGCATGTCCACACACCGTACCGCCAAAAATGGCACCTAGATTAGCGATTGCATTGGTCACAGTTGATCTGTCTTTCCCAAACTCGAGCTGCTTTGAAAGAAGCGTGGGATATAAGTCTTGCGAGCCGTGCGACATGAAATTAAAGCCAGCCATCAACAACACACAATATATCATTGTGAGCCAGTAAGTCCTGAAAATCTGCTTGGTGTCGTCACTGAGTTGGTACCATTTGAGATGTGAGTTCAACTCTCTCTTAGCTTCGGCATCTGCTCGCTGGCGACGATAAGTGTCTGTTTCTGGAAGACATAATCTCCATATAATAAAAAGAACAGGCGGACACGCGGCAAACCAGAACAAGGCTCTCCACCCATGTGGAGAGTTATCCGTAATAGCTCTGTTGAAAATGACGGCCAAAAGATACCCGAATGCATAACCTTCCTGGAAAATACCTGAAAGAACACCTCTACAAGCAACTGGTGAATCATCCAAGGAAGTGGCCAACGAGAACCCATAAACACCACCCATGGCAATACCAAATATGGCACGCACACCCAAAAACTGCTCATAAGTTTGTACAAAACCCGTACCAATTTGCAAAATCACCAACAAACTCAAGTTGATAATGTAGGGCCATTTTCTACCGTACCGGTCACCCCAATATCCAAAGAGCAAAGCACCGACTGACCTCAACATTAAAACCAAAGTGATGCCCCACGTGACATCCTTGACACTTCTGTCGAATGTTTCCGCCATGTTGCTGGCGTTTAAGGATACTGCAAAAAAGTCAACCGAGTCCCAAGTCCACGCGGCAAAACCCATGAAGAAGTAGTTCCAATTTTTCAAGGACATGTGTGTCAATTCCTTGAAAGGGTTGAGCATTTCACTCCACGTATACTGCGCTCTCTCTTCTTTCGTGACGAAAAGCGTGGTGAACCTTGTAGCAAAATACTTTTTTATGGACCGAGAGGTCAAGGAAGGAGCCCTTACGGCATTTTTGTTGTGATTTCTGACAAACTCGGAATGGACCGACGAGGTCAAAGAACGAGACATCTTGGTATGATTTGTTATTAATTGCGAGCTATTGGTATCAGAGTGGTTCACCTAATAAGAGATTAGGAAATTGGAACGAAAGGGCATGCGGCTGCTTTTAAATATGGTGGAGCGCCAATTGAGGACGCGATATTATTCAAATTTGCGCAGCCATTAATTTCCCAATAGTGTCAACCCCGCAAACACCTGCGTCGCGACAATTATGTGCAGTTTCCAGAGCAACGCTCATGTGCATAAGCGAATTGATGCAGTACGGTCGCGTTCTGTTAAAGTGGGGGTTGCATTTTCGGAACTGGTAGTTTTGAGCGGCCCGGGAAATAGTGTTCGTGTTGCCTCTTGCTGCTTGAGCAGTAGTCAGAGCCGTGTTTCTGTAAATTGTAGCATATCACCAAGAAGTTATGTAAATAATTACTCTACTTTGGACATGATGTATAGGCTTGCTGTCGGACCATGTCTGCGATCAAGATTTACGACGAGAATTTTCTTGGAAGTTCTTGGCATAAGTTAATCTGAGTTTTTCTTGAGCTGCTAGTTAGTGTCTACCTTCAGTCTCTTTGACAATACGCTTGTTAAAATCCAATTTGCACAGCTAACTTATTTTCTAAATTTTCTTGTTGGGCTGTTCACTCATTGCCCTTGGGTTTCTTCACACCTTTTATTTCTTTTTCGGGAGCAAGAGATAAGGACCCCACACGCGCACACCATTGGGCATAAAAGTACAAGATACGAGCACGGGCATGAGGTCTCCAGAATGATGATTTTCGTTCACGGCTCTCATTTTTTTTCATTTGCGGGGAATGTACTACCCCCTTAGAATATGCACAGAGGCCAATTCTAGCCGGTTTCACCCGCTATAGGGCTCGGACATCCCAAATATGTTGAACTAGTATTTTGAGTGAAACGAAAAGCAATAATCACTGGAAAGCACATTCTTTGCTGCCCTTTGATCTCAAATCTCTATCACTGCATGTTGAAGGTAAGCAAAGCATGGCAGTTCGTTTGCGGAACACTTTCTTCACTTACTTGTGAATAAATTGCGTGCTCTGTAGATCGGAATTCCAATGCAGATTTCCGATGCTGCCCCACACATTTAACAGAGGCTCAGCTAAAAAGCGAGATTCCTCTCATTGAAGAGCAGACCTATTCTTCATGACGTCGGGGCATTTTTTTCTTCCAAAAGCTCATAGACTTCAAAAGACAGATCAGGCTATAGAAATTGGAAAATGGTTAACAATTTTGACGCCTCCATGATTCTTCTTATCGTATAGGAGAGCACTGGGGCTTAAACCGAGAGGGTCGTTCCTATATACAAATAGATATTGCGGGGTGCAGTAACTATCAGCAAACCTTTTTCACATAGAGCGAGACATTATCCATAACCGTAAGCATACATCTTTTCGCTACTCCATTATCGTTTATTTGTCCCTGCAGCGGATGTCACTTAATAACCCTCAGACTCGCTCCACAAGCAGCTCCTCGGCTTTGATAGATTGGACTTCCGCGGCTTCCTGCTCATCACCTATTTCTTCCTCGTAAATTGTGTCTCTGTCGACATCAAAATCGGCATTTCTGTTTTCCGGGCCAAAGAAAGTCAAGAGCAAAACGTATCCGAAGACGCAGCCAATGAAAATGCTCATCACCTTCGAGTAGTCGAATCCGGATTTCCCCGATGCAGTAATAATAGGGAACTGCTCTCCGATTGTAGATTCAATGGTTGAGGAAGCAGAAGATATCAAGTTACCCAACTGGTAGGTCAAACCTGTAGCCAAAGATCGATAAGTTGGAGGAGAAAGCTCGGATAAGTGAATCGGGATCACGCCCCAAGCTCCTTGCACTGCAGCTTGCATGAAAAAAGCCCCTGCGTTAATTGCCGAGCCTTTTACAAAAGCCCATGGGTATATCATAGCGCTGCCTACAATCACCGCCAAAATAATTGTCAATCTTCTGCCCACAAATGTTGACGAATGGCCGCAGACAACACCGCCAAATATTGCTCCTAGATAAGCGACACAATTCGTGACCGTTGATCTATCGGGGCTAAATTCAAGTTCTTCAGTAAGGAGCGTCGGATATAAGTCTTGGGAACCATGTGACATAAACGTAAAGCCGGCCATTAGCAAAACAAGGTAGATCAATGTGAGCCAGTAGGTTCTGAACACGTACTTTGCGTCGGGGCTTAGCTCATACCATTTGCAATGGGCATTTAAGTTTCGCTTGGCTCGTGCATCTGCTTTTTGACGGCGGTAAGCGTCTGTTTCGGGAAGGCACAATCTCCAAAGAATCAAAAGTAAAGGTGGGCCTGCAGCGAACCAGCATAAAGCTCTCCAACCATAAGGAGAATTGTACGTGATGGCGCGATTGAAAATCACAACTAGAATATAACCTAGCGAGTATCCTTGCTGAAAGATGCCTGACAAAACACCTCTACAGGCAATTGGCGAGTCGTCGATAGAAGTGGCAAACGAAAATCCAAAAACACCGCCCATGGCAATTCCAAAAAGCGCCCGCACCGCCAAAAATTGCAGGTACGTTTGAACAAAGCCCAACCCTATGAGCAAAGCAATCAACATGGCCAAATTGATGATATATGGCCACTTTCTTCCGTACCGATCTCCCCAATAACCAAACAACAAAGCCCCAACAGGCCTCATCATTAAAACAATTGTGATACCCCAAGTGATATCTTTTACGGAAACATGAAGATCCCTAGCCAAATTTGTGGTGTTTAGGTTGACTGCAACATAGTCAATTGAGTCCCACACCCATGCGGCGAGACCCATGAGAAAAAAGTTCCAGTTGCTCAATGTCATGTGATGCAACTCACCAAAAGGGTTAAGCATTTCCTTCCATGTGTACTGAGATCGTTCCTCTTTTGTTACGAAAAGCGACGGGAACCTCGAAGCGATATACTTCTTTATGGAGTGAGAAGTTAAGGAAGGGGGTTTCACCACCCTTTTGCTGTAATCTCTGACTAACTCAGACTGCAAGGAAGAAGTGAATGACCGAGACATTGTGACAAAATTTGACACTAAAGAACAATGGAAGCTGCGAACCAGTTGCTTAATATATAGACAATCCTGAAGTAAACAACCCCGAGACTCTGATGAATGCATTGCTGTACTTTTGACGCACCATATATGCATGAGGTATCCGGATCACCCCACATCTTTGCACATAAAGAGTCCTTCAAAATGGTGATCCGTAAATTTGTGTGTGCGGCAGCATGGAGTCGCATATTGATGCAGAATTTCGCTTAATGTGACATTTTTTCATGCATGTCAGCATACCCCGCGCTTCTAGACCGAAGCGGAAGAATGTCGCCACATATTTCTGTCAAATGGGTCCAAAATTCCGGTTTCCGCCCCTTATCACGAAATGTTATATGGGGCAAGCTTGTCCACGGAGCTCGCGACAAGATGAGAAAACTAAAAAAAAGCCTTGTACAGTGAAAACTCGTTAATACGTATACCTCCTATTAGGCATTCCTTTATTGTGTAAATTTGGTGCGAAATAAGGTCTTGTATGCAGGACTTTCTCCTTAACTATGGAGTTTCATAGTGAATTCGTTAATATCTATTGCGTAACGTTTTGGAAAATTTCATAATAAAAAATTTTTCCCCAATTAAGGCGATATTTGCGCTCAGGAAAGCTCCAATTGCACCTTAAAGCATTCAAAAGTGTCGAGCAATCGCGTCTTGTGATCTGTGGCATGAAAAATCAGAAAAGTTCACCTCTTTTGCAACTCAGAGGGGGTAGGGGTCACTCAAGGACCTCCCTTGAAACTATGACGACACGCCGCCGTTATGATCTCAGCAACAAAACCCGAAAGGCGATCCGGGACTACAAAAACCAAAATGAGCCAAGCTTAGCGCTTTTGCAGAAGTGGTACACGGGCAAGTATATTAAATCAATACTGATCTCGCGGGCCTTTTGCCGCCGAAGTACGCTCATTAATATTTCATTGCGCTCGACAACAAATGCGTACAAGTAGCAGGGATTCAGGACGCCATGAGCCCTCAAGCTTTCGCTAACCCAGATGGAGAAGACACTTTACCAATTTCAGCAAATCCTACAATTCCAGAGTTTGTGGCCATTCACTTGTCTCGCGCTGACCACGAAGAAGGCAAATCTAAATCAGATCAGCCAAAAAATCCCCCGGAGAAGCCTCGCATCAAGTATTCTCAAGGTATTCAAAATGCCGACGAGTTACTTTACTTGATGAGCCTGCTCGAGTGCGACTTCGAAAGTATCAAGATTGGATTGCGTGAGGCCATTCATGTGCTCTCGAAGAGAATAAATGAGCGCAAGAAGCAACAGACCATTGATACTTTCTGTAAAGGAAAGAGTTCAGAAGGCGCTGACTTGGGCATCGCCAGCACGTCTCTGCTGTCCGTTACCCCACAGAGCAATCCTTCTATAGAAACGATTCTGAGCGAAGGAGAGTCATCTAGCGAAGAAGAGAGCGACCAAGAAGGAAGTCTGGATTCTTTGGAAGATGAGGCTTCTGAAAAGTAACGCCAACGAGATCTTGGTGATCAACTTAAACTCTTCAGCTAACATTGTTATAGATATTGAGCTAAATTAACCTAATTAAGGGCAATTCTTGTAAGACCACGCGTTATATGCAGGAAAAAATCTCGTTATCCGTTATTACGTAAAAAGTGCCGTGCAAAATTCCTTCCGTAATAACGAGTTTTCACTGTATTGAGCATTACAAATCGATCTTTGCTGTATTCAAAAAAAAAGCATGCCCTGGAACCCCGCATTCCGATCAGCTGTGACGAGGTTCTCGCTTATTCTTGACAACTTTCAGCTCTGCACTATAGAAGCTAAGCGTCGGCTGATTATACGCCTCTCAAAACTTTTTTCAAAAAACTTGGCAGTTTATCACGTGATAGTTCACTCCTCCCTCCTCGGGACAGCGTATCCTGTACATGACGTGCTATACTCAAGTGTAGTGTATTCAAAAAAAAAAAAAAAAGTGGTGGAAACTCAAGAAGACTTGTAGCTGCTTAATCATGTATATCCTTGAAGTTGGTTTGTCCGTCAAGTGGAAACTCTTGATCACACCCTTATATCCTTGGCTGTAACTTTCTCTGCAGACATATCGATGCCGAAAGTTTACTCCTTTTATTGATAAGTACGGCTTCCGGCTACTCTCTTCATGATTCTTTTAACATGCTGTGTAGAACTTTCGTATATGATACACATTATCATGAGCAGTTTTGGTGATGCTTCATACTCCGGCTTACCGGAATTTAACACATCTATATCAGCTAATTTTAACACGCTACAAAACCAAATACGTTTAAATTTACATTTCGAAAAGAGAACCAATTGAGGGAAGGGTTCTGGCATGGCTCGCCATTGGTATTTTTAACCACCCTCAGATCGCAAAAAAAGTGAAAGACAAAAAAGACAGAAAGGATACATTTGGTTTAAGACTCCGAGATATGCAATAAAGCGTCGCGAAAGTCTAACTTTTCCAGCTCAAACTTTGTACCGTGTCTTCTCACTTCCAAACCGGTGTCTCGAGAAAGCTTCGATCCCGATATGCGGGGTCGCGCCCGCGGACAATGCCGGGAAATGCTTCATGCAGTTTATCTCGAGCTAACTGCACTCCTGATTGCAGAAGAAGCAGATTGTCAAATTACTCTCAGCGTTTGTGGCCCTTTAAATATACTCAGCTTGACTGTCGACAAGGGCATATTATTTATCAGAGCTGTAGTACAAAATGACACAATCAGCTACTTTGAGTGTTATTTAGTGTCGATCTCTGTGTGCAGGATGTAAATACGAGCCCGCCAAGAAAGTCTTAGTGTGACTTTTCGCAGTCGCGGTAAAACTGAGTCACAATTTCCACAGGCCTCTATGCTTAGATTAACAAGACGAGAAAAGGATTATAAGGAACGAACACTGAAAAACGGGCAGCCATCACAGGAACCATCCTCTACTGAAGCTGTGTCCTCCTGTAGATGTTTTTGCTGAGCCACTGCATCTGTCACGCAGTTATTAAATTCCTCCGCACCTGCACACGCTATCGACCTGATACAGTCTGTGCAGCTGAATTCTTGGCGTTGGTGGCAAACGTTTGCTGCCGATGAGCATGTTGCAGCGTGTTTATCCGCCGCTTCCTGTGAAAACGCCCAAAGTTAGATATTCGCAGAACCTCGAGGCTTAAAGAAGCATTTTTGTGTCTGTCAGGACCAGATCTGATGTTTCTTGACAGATGCATTGTTCTCAGCCTTGGCGTCATTCGCCACAGCTCCGCGCACAGTAGCAAACTGCAGAATTCCGCACATCGCATCGACCATGGCTCATGATCAGTTATAAAAACCGCCTCGGCGCCACTTCGTCTGAAAAGCGGGCACTTCCAAAACTACACTTTATTTCGCAGAACGGTCGAAATTTACACGAAACACCCTCGATTCTTTAACCTTCCTTAATCTCAATACTGAATCTTTTATACCGCAGCACATTTCATGGTCTCAATTGCGGCATCGAGCGACAAGCGACAAGCGAGTCCGTGCAGCTCAAACCCAAACACAACGATTTCTAACGAAAACGGGCCACAACATTCTTCAATAGAAAAGCCGCAGCCTAGAAAATTCATACAGAGCGACGCTGGCGATGGAACGAAAGCCAGTGATCAATATGTGAACGGCGCGCAGTTGCCTCTCATTCTCGCTAGTGTGGTGATTTCCATGTTCATTGTGGCGCTTGACCAGACGATTGTCTCCACAATTTTAACGGTGGTAAGCGACGAGTTTGGCTCGTTTTCGAAAGTCGGCTGGTTGACCTCGGCATTTATACTTCCTGTGGCATGTTTGGCGCCGCTGTATGGTAAGATTTCCATTGCATTTGGGAGAAAATACACTCTCTGTGTTGGAATCGTGGTTTTCGAGATCGGGTCCCTCGTTTGCGCGCTAGCTAACAGTATCGACATGCTTATAGGTGGAAGAGTGATCCAGGGTCTTGGTGGAGGTGCCGTGCAAGCTATGGTGGTGGTCATTATATCCGAATCGGTGCCCATCGATAAGCGAGCTTTGTCGATGTCGCTCATTGGCATTACTTTTTCGGTGGCCTCAGTCAGTGGCCCGTTCATTGGCGGCGCTTTTGCCTCTCACGTGACGTGGAGATGGTGTTTTTATATCAATCTTCCCTTGGGGGCCATAGCGTTGGCGCTCATGCTCATTTTTTTCCATCCTCCCAGGCCTCTGGGAAACATCAGAGCGAAGTTGAAGCTCATCGATTATATGGGGACTGTACTCATTTCAGCGGGACTAGTGCTCGTTTTGCTTGCCATCACTTTCGGTGGAAACGAGTACTCGTGGAACTCGGCTGCGGTGATTTGTCTCTTTACGATTGGCGGGGTCATTTTGGTCATTTTTGCGGTTTACAACTTCCGCGTCTCCAAGAACCCGCTCATTTTAAAAGATTTCGTCTTGACCCCTCAGATCTTGGCCGCAGGGTTCATGGCGTTTTTCAACTTCGCCTTTTTCTTGAGTTTGGTCAACTACCTTGCCATTTACTTCCAGGTCATATACAACGCTTCAGCGTGGCAGTCGGGTATCGATATGCTTCCGTTGGTGATAAGCGTTTCGGTGGCATCAGCATTCAACGGAATCTTCATTAGGTATCTCTACTTCATCAAAGTCCCCATGATGGCGTCTGGTTTGCTCTCGCCGATTGGCGTTGGGATTCTTTTGATCCTAGGCAGAAACACAAGCTCATCAGCCAGGATCGGGCTACTCATTCCTATCGGTGTTTCTGTTGGTCTCCAGTTCCAAAGCACCTTGCTTTCCGCACAGCTCAAGGCCCCAGGCCATATTCCAGGGTCGATGATTTTGGTGACTGTTTTCGTCAATTTCATGCGCACATTAGGCGGTGTGATTGGCGTGGTCATGTCTCAGTTGATGCTTTTGAACAGGGGCTCGCAGTACATTTCCCAGGCCATAAAAGACCACCCTAATGTGACTGCTCTCGCCTCTGTTCCAGCAAATTCCTTGCTTTCCTCACCAAGTGTTATTTGGTCGCTTCCAAGCGACGCCCGTGACATAGTTCTAGACGCGTTTATGAAAGCTTTGAAGGACGTCTTTTACTTGGACTTGGCGTTTGCGTGCTTATGTTTAATCTCGGCTACAATATCAACAAATCAAAAGATCCCTCGGGGAGACCAGATCGCACATTCGGATGAAAACGATAAGTCGTCTGCGGAGAAAGACGAGGTGGAAACGCTGGTATTCTCTTCAGGTGAAGATTCGCATCAAACTCCTCGCGTTTAGCATTTATACTAAGGGTCACAGACCTGAGCATGGGTCAATTTTAGATGACAAGACTAAATTTATCATCCGCTTCAAATATGCGGCACCGTGGCTTGATCTCTCCTACATACATACCACAACAATCAAAATCCATACGCATGATTGGTCGAGGAGTGTTAGGTAAATACTGCAGTTTACTGAATTTTTAAATGTTCAGCTCTCTCACAATAACGCCACCTCCTTTTAGTAACAGTGTTTTCTGTTATTCTTTATTGTGGCGCTCGACCGAAGGATAGCAGACAATTCTAGCAGTTACCAGCACAAACTTTCAACAATTTCGTTCATTGGGCCTTCACTTTTCACCAGGGCAATCACAAAGCTTTTCGGATCTCCGATTCCCTCGACATATGTAATATTAGTGTCAAAGAAAATCCTTCGAAACCGAAGATGAACATCAAGCGCCTCCAGCGACAGCAGAAACTCAACAAGTGAAACATTAGACGTGCCAGTTGCGGCCCGAATTTTTACGTTGGCGTCATCTGTTTCTCTATACGCTAGTGGGTCCCACGCAAGCTCAAAGATGCCGCGATATTTCCTCGAGATACAGGCGGATATGAGCATTGAACTTTGCCACAGCCGAGTTGGTGGTTTTGAATTCGTACTCGAAATCAAGCTCTAGTCTCTGGATCTCGGCCTCTATCTTTAGATTATCCTTTCTTGTGGTGTCAAGTTTCTCGTGCTTGGCGTCTCTGTCCTTGGTCAACTCGTCGTACTCTAGTTCAAGCGCAATGAATCTCTCGTTGGCGCTTTGCTCTCTTTCCTGTGCTTGCTGGCGTAGTTTTGCGATCTTTTCCTCGGATTTCTGGAGCTGTCTTTTGACTCTCTCAAGGTGCACATTTAGCTCCGCGGAAGCCTGCTGCTTGCTGGCGAGCTCGTCGTTCTGCCGGGCCAAATTGTCTTTGGCGGTATCTAGCAGTTTTAAATCATTGGTGATGTCCTGCACGATTTTGATAAGGTTTCGGAGCTCATCCTCGACCACGTGGATCGATTGCTGGGTTCTTGTTTTGTTCCTCACAGAAAGCTCCAACTGCTTGAGGTTGTCTTCAGACGCTTGCGACCGCAGTTTCAAGTCCGCCACTACTTGTCTGATAATGACAGGATCCGCAGAGGCGTACCCCTCGATTTTCTGTAGCTCGCGCTCAGACTCGTTTAGAAGAAAGTGCTGGTCCTCGAGCTTTTCAATGAGCCGCGCTTTCGTGTCCTTGTAGCTGATATGCTCTTTCTTAAACACTTCCTGGGACTTCTGTAGCTTGATAAGCTCCTGTTCTAGTTTGGAATTGTACTTGTGGTATTGTGCGAGAGCAGATTTTTGCCCCGAGCTTGGCTCGCCAGCGGACCCGGGCACGTCACCCTCTCGTAGCCGCTGGCCGATTTTGTCTATGCGGATCTCCATATCTATCTTCTTTTCCTCGAGAGTTCTTATGTTTTGCAACACTTCCTCGGCCTCCTCGGCAAGCAGATCACACTCTCTCAACTGCTCTTCTCGGAATCGGGCAAAATTTATCACGGCACTGAGCACACGCTGTGTTCGAAGGGGGTCTGGCCGCATCAAGTCCATGAGTGTAAAATCCTGGATTCCGCATTTCGAGAGAAACATATTCACCGCCCGGAAAAACACTACAATGTCCACGGAGTCCGCAATATCGCTACCTTCATTGCCGCCCTCATCACCCTCGTCTTCCATATTATTTGCAGCATCTCTATCGGCATCGGAGCGAGCCAATGCAGGATCGTTTTTTAGAAGCAAGTCCCTCGCTGTGATCCTCGAGTATTCGGTCGAAAGGCCCACAAACGCATCTAGGATTTGTTCAAATAATCTCCGCAAATATGACCCGGACGGTCGCGTGACTAGTTCCTCGCTGGCGTCAAAGAAACATGCTTGAAGACAGTCCGAAAGTTCTTTGAATGGCAAAAGAGGGAACTCGTCCCTGTGCACAAAATGGCCTCTTGCGGAATAAGCAAGTGGCCCTGGCGCCAGCCTCGCCGCTCCAAAGCGTGACATCTGGCTCTATAAGTGAATAAATCGTGACGAATGCAAAAATGGCAGAATCCACTGTTTGTTTATCAAACAAAGATGTGGTGTACGGGTGTTCGCCCATGGTGCGGAGCACGCGTCTTTCTGAGGTGGGCGTGCCTTATGTTTTTTTCTTTTCTGTTGACTGTCTCAGAAATCCAGATTTGTGAAAAAAGGGTTGGAAATAAAGATTTTACAGAGTCTGGGTTCTCTTCTGTAAAAAGAAAGAAATTCGAAAGGAGCTCAGCTCTTGTAGGACGCTAAACTCGACATGGGTTTCAAACTACGAGATCTCTTCGACATTTCTTGTGCTTCGAAAATACAAGGATATTAGTGAAGGCCACTCATATTTTGTAAAACGATATTATGTTCCAGATTTTTGTCAACTGATATCACGCTTGTTTTTAGCAAAAGAGTCAATTTTGTTTAGGTCAATTTCGTCAAAAGGTCAAGAACTCGCTAACTTCTTCGTTTATTACGTGCTGTCATTGAGATCTTCAAGCCTTACGTAAAAATCATCTTCAAAGACACTTTGCTGGATATTCAAAAACAACCGAGATTGATTGCTTACTTGGGACTCTATGAGCTTTCATGGGCACCCAAAGGCTATCACCCCTTGATTTCTTCTAGAAAGCTAATACAAAATTCGCATCTGGTAGAGAACTCAAATACGGTACGGCCGAAGTCTCACTCGCCACTGTTAAATTCCCACTTGCCGCACTTGCCGATTCCGTTCCGCGTGCGCCATAATCTCCGGCTCGGCGATAACCCCCAATCGGGCGCGGCTCCGGCCTACGCCATTAATTGCATCGATTAATGATATCATGCTGCCTCTGGTGGCAAGATATAAACGCAAGAGAACCCCAATGCCTGCTTCACTCAATCTTCTTTTGATCCTCATACATAACCCAATCAAATTGCACGTATTGCTCGCAAAACAATGTCAACTACTGTAAATCACGTCGCGTTCTTGAAAGAGGCCGGAGCGCCACTTGTGGTCGAAGAAACTGCGTTCCCAGTGCCGGCAAAAGACGAAGTTGTCATTGAAAATAAGGCTGTGGCCATCAATCCCGTTGATTTTATAATCAGCAAGTCTGGCTTTATTGTCAGAAAATTCCCCGTGATCTTGGGCCTTGACTCTGCTGGAATCGTGGTGTCCACTGGATCGCCAGAATCCGGCTTCGAGGCTGGAGATAGGGTCATGGCAATGACCGAAAGTGTCTTCTCACCACTTCAAGACAAAGGCTCCTTTCAAAAATTCTCCGTTGCTCGCGCGCTCTTCACCTCAAAACTTCCTGATAAAGTATCCTTCGCAGAAGGCTCTACTATCCCATTGTGTGCGTTGACTGCAGCAGACGGATTGTTCCACCAAGATTACTTGGCGCTTGAATTGCCGGAAGTTCCCAAAGCGGCTCACAAAAACAAAACCGTCTTGATCTGGGGTGGCGCGTCTTCGGTGGGTGCAAATGCGATCCGTTTGGCAGTTGCTGCAGGATACAGTGTGGTTTCCACGGCCTCGAAGAAAAACTTCGACCTTGTTCGTGGGTTAGGCGCCGCAAAAGTCGTCGATTACCGCGAAGCGTCTGTGGTCGAAAACACGGTCGAAGCTCTTGCTGGCACCGATTTCGTAGGAACTTTCATCGCAGCTGCAAATGGAGACTCGTTCAAGCACGCCGCGCAAATCACTGAGTCCGTCAAGGGCATCCACCATGTTGTAAGCGCACCTTTGCTTCCCACAGAGTTTCAGGCAAATGTGAAACTTAGCTGGACAAACTTGAATGTGGCGGACTGCCTGGCTGAAGTTTGTCGTGTGGCCGAGCATATCTTTAAGCTGTACCTTCCAAAGGCTGCGGAGGCAAATGAGTTCAGTTTCGTTCCTGCTCCTAAAATTGTTGGAAACGGCCTCGAGTCGTTGCAAGGTGCGTTGCAAACTATGGGCGCTGGCGTCTCAGCAGAAAAACTAGTTGTTGAGTTGTAAGAGAAGAGCGTGCTATTTTGTGATGAGAGATTTAGGGCCAATTGAGCTATAAGTACATTTGTAGTGTAATAAAGCCATAGAATAGTCTTTCTCTTCCCCAAAACTCTACCGTTGAGACCCTGCAATCATAACGCATGCAAATGGCGGTGTTGCCTCAATTTCTGTCCAACACTTAGACGACGGAAAACATTTTTCAGAGTTCACATACCTGATTGGCCCAACCATCTGAGCTCTCACCTAGGCAGTGTAGCTAAGGCCGGGTTCGCAACCAAGATATGCTTTTGGTCCGGTCAATCTCTCACTTTTGCGACATGTTGGACAGTGTCAGAATTAGCGCTAGTGGCTAGCGTTGCTTGTAATTTTCCGATACCCAACGGTCAAGCCCCAATTGTACCTGCAGCTTTACATCGCGTAGCGTTTGGAACCGAGAGATAAATCTTAAAGCTATTTCGACGAGAAAACCTTAAATTCTTTCGGCGGTCCAGATGGCGCCCCTGCATACCAATTTGATGGATTCTGTAAGCAAGATATATGGCACAGCCTTTTCGGCATCATTCTCCACAGCAGTATCCAAATGCTCGAGTTCATCATCCCTGAAAGTGCTGATCATCTCCTTTAGCTTTGCAAGTTCAGGCGATGTGCGCGCTGCCTCCGTCAACTGGTTAAGTGGAAGCGGCTCCCCCGTTTTTTTGTCATAGGCATCAATATTGAACTGGTTCATGAGAACCCTGAGCTGCTGATTGTAGTGACCTCCAATAACGGTTTCGACTGCAACAGTGCATGCCATTGCAGCTTCCTTGCTTATAAGTGCAGTTCCTGCTCCCATGATCACGGCCCCAGCTTTCCAAAAAGGAGTAAATAACGAAGGCCTGACACGCCTCTCTGTCTGAAGGCGGTTGAAATTGTCGTGATGGTAAATTTCTTGCTCCCACATGTGCTTCAAGATAGGCTTCAAATGTGGGTACTTCAGGGATAGAATACCATACTGACCCATATATATGTAGTTTGCGCCTAGCTCGCCTGCTTGGTCAACTCTGATAACTCGATCAAGAAATGCTTTCTGCGCTTTAGACATCGCGCCATATTCGACATCCTGGGGGGCGTTAGTGCTCTTTGCTTTGGGCACTGGCGCATTTGCCTTCGACAGAGACCTTCTCAAGGATGTGGAAGAAAAAAAAGCTCTGCTCAATCTGCACCTCGGGAACATTTCGTTAAGTGATGGATTTACTATGTCAACCTTGAAGAAGTAGGAAAAAGAGTATAAGAAGGTGTGTGTTTTCTTGCAAATGATCGACTAAAGCAGGATCCGATTATCGCGTGATGTCCGGGCCTCCGCGCGCCCCCGTATGTGCCAATCTTATAAAACGATTAATGCTGCAAATGAAAACACGCCAAATGTCCGCATAAAATATCATTTTTTCAGTTTCAATCGCTGTAAGTGTCAAAAGTGCCTAACATAGAGATTCCGATATCAAAAGGCAATTCCTGTGTATCCCTCGAATTGGCCACAGGTTTGTTCTCATTCAGGTAGACCCTCAAGTGTCGCAACAAGCGGTTGGGTATTTCTTTTATGATGAGCCATTCGACCGGGAAAATGCCTTTCCAGCGGCTTGACTCGACCCAGATATCACTTGCCCGTGTAAAATCTATGGCGTTCAGCATTTTGGCAACTCCGCAAAACTTGGCTGAGCTGTTGACCGAGAAAAATAAGTAAATGCCGCCCCGCGCCTCGCGGAAGGCCTTGTCAAGACGCTTGTTCCCAAGTTCTGTAGATGCCCAGATTCCGTTTTTCATTGACGCTTGCACATCCTGGCTACTATAAGACTTAATTACGAAGAATCTCGAATTTTCACAAACGTCGAAAGGTTTGCCGTCTGAGCGATGAAAAGATCGCTTGAAAGAGCTATCAGTCGACACTAGGTCCGGCAGATTCATAAAGTCGGCCTCTTCACGCCAAAAGCTCCGGCATTTTGAAGAACAGAGTGACATGGAAGACAATAAGGAGCCAGTGGAAGGAGTCATTCCAGATTCCACCAGAGTGTTTTCCAACTCTTTCGAGGCCGCTTCGGGGAAAGTATCGTTATCTGTCAGCGCCCAGATGTTCGGTGTGCAAACAATGTTGATACCCTTGGTGAATTTTGCCATATTCGTGATGATCTCTAGCTGCTGAAGGGTGTTTTGCGTGCATGGAGCTTTAAGTCTCGACCTCGGAGGTACTCTAAAAACAATTAAGCCCGAATTCATGAGCAGCAGCATGTTTGTGAAGGTTGAACTTACTTAGTCTGGAGATAAGAGGCGAAAAATTCGGCGATTCTGTTGTGTTCTCAGAATTTGCGCCACGAATGACTGCAACTTGAGCTTGAAATGACTTCTACCACCAACGGAAAGAATGAAATTTATTGAGAATGATAATGTGTGTTTAAACTTGGCTGCGTGTGAATGGAAGAAAAGCATGGGGGGGACCCGCTCTTTTATAGATTTCAGGGTTCGGATTTGCAGCCAATTTCGTGCCACAAAAAAGATGTGCAGGTTTTTACAGCTGCATGATTGAGGCCTCCTTCATTTGAAAACAGAAAGATAAGATAGAGTGCCTCATATCTCAATTTGATGCACGTGCTGTCACCAACACTCGCGACTTAAAACCTCGTTTCAACTGGCAATTTAGATATAACAAATTATTATGCTTTGTACATTTTGTGCGTCAGGGGCAACGGAGCGCGCGACGATGCACCGATGGCTCTGAGTGAAAAGTCTGGGGATCCGGTTTCCGGAAACGGCACCATAGAATCGAACCACTTTTGATTACTGGCCCATCAGAAAATGACTTCAATCTCGAAAAGTGACAAAGATGGCGCGACTGGATCGGAGAAACATAGAAGAAAACAGCGAAAAGCAGAAGAAAAGTGTTTTGATTCGAAGGTCGACGTCTCCAAAGTGAGCATGGCGGTGATCAAGCAATGGCTAGCTACGACCCTTGGCGAACATTTGCCAGATGACGATGTGGCTGTGGAATTTATATATGAGCTCTTGGTAGGCGCTGAGGATGGCGAGCCTGATATCCGCGCAATACGAGAGCAGATGAACGATTTCTTGGGAAAGGAGCATAGTAGAGAGATCTGCCTCCAGCTATGGCAGCTTCTTCTAAGTGCGCAAAAGTCGCCCGATGGAGTTCCTCGAAAGCTCGTTGATGAGAGAATGGCAAAAATTGAGGATGACGATTTTGCCCGCAGAGAAGCAGACCGCATACTAGAACAGCTTCGGCCAAAGTCGATAGGATCCAAGGAGCGGTTTTTGAAGTCAAGAGTCAGCAACAGAGAAATCGAAGAAGAGAAACCAAAAGCGCTGGGGCCGGAGACCAGTCGCGTTGATAAGCCGGGCAGGAAGACAAATTACAATAGAGGATGAGGCATGGGTAGGTGGCAAAGACCAGTAATTGAAGAGGTATCACCAGTCGATACTGGGCAACTCACAAATCTAGATCCTGCTTTATCGTTCACCTTGAATTGAGTCCGATTTATCTGATGATGGCAAGGGGACAAGGTGTGAGAACTATTATGGAGAGATGATGCAGTAGGTGAATGTGTGATGACCACAGATCGTGGGCCCGCGCATTAACGAGAAGTTGAGAACCCCGTTTTCCGGTTTCTATTTGTCAGATAGTCATTATTTTATTGTGAACTTTGACACGACCCGTCGAATTCTGCTGCAGGAAATTCTGTAAATGGAGTTTTTTCGGGTCATGTCATTCATCGTGTTGGCTCTGGAACGATCTGGAAGTTATTCAAAGAACCTGATTCTGGAAATTCATGGGGCACACGCTCTTTCCGCGCAGGAAGATGCGCCCCACATTCGCGGGACCGATAACGCACGAAAGACACTGAAAAGTCCTAAAAGAAAAAAGAGTAAGCAAGTTTCACGACAGCTCATTCAAGAGCACAGTACGATTTCATTTGAGTCTTATCAAATTAAGCAAGAACTTGCGGAAGAAACAAAAGCGGAAGAAACAAAAACGGAAGAAAGCGAGTTCCAACCACAAAGTGCCTCGAGCTCTTGAAAAACTTTCATCGCACCCGCAAAGTATTTTGGTATGCTGCCGACTCACCGTGTCGCCCAACAGCCCCGGTCCTGCATAGTCCACGTCACCCTCACAGCGAGACAGGCGTGCACAGACGAAAACTGATCGATAATTGCCAGGCTAGCAAGCTCGTAATTCAGCTGGCCCATTCGGAACTTTTAGACCTATATCAAGTGCAAGAAAATAGAGCGAGTATGTCAGAATCGCAAGCTCCGCAAGAGCAGCAACATCACCACCATCACCACCACCATCACCATCATAATACTGGATCCCAATCACACAACGATAGCCAGCAACCGCAACAAGATGCAAAGCAACCATCAGGGGTAAGAATCGGCAAGTACCAGATTTTGAAGACGCTTGGCGAGGGCTCTTTTGGAAAAGTCAAGTTGGCCGAGCACTTGACCACGGGGCAGAAGGTGGCGTTGAAAATCATCAATAGAAAGACTTTGGCCAAGTCGGACATGCAGGGAAGAGTCGAGAGGGAAATCTCCTACCTCAGATTGTTGAGGCATCCACACATCATCAAGCTTTACGACGTGATCAAGTCCAAGGATGAAATCATCATGGTCATCGAGTTTGCTGGCAAAGAGTTGTTCGACTATATCGTGCAAAAGGGTAAAATGCCCGAGGACGAAGCGAGGAGATTCTTCCAACAAATCATAGCCGCCGTCGAGTACTGCCACAGACACAAGATTGTCCACCGGGACTTGAAGCCCGAGAACTTGTTGTTGGACGACCAGTTGAACGTGAAAATCGCCGATTTTGGCTTGTCCAATATCATGACCGATGGCAACTTCTTGAAAACCAGTTGTGGGTCTCCCAACTATGCCGCCCCCGAAGTCATCAGTGGAAAATTGTACGCGGGGCCTGAGGTCGATGTCTGGTCCTCGGGCGTTATCTTATACGTCATGTTGTGTGGACGGTTGCCGTTCGACGACGACTTCATTCCAGCCTTGTTCAAGAAAATCAGCAACGGTGTCTACACCTTGCCCAACTACTTGTCGGACCGCGCAAAGAACTTGTTGACGAAGATGCTTGTGGTGAACCCGTTGAACAGAATGACCATCCACGAAATAATGGAAGACGAATGGTTCAAGCAGGGCATTGAGGAGTACTTGTTGCCACCCGACTTATCGAAGACAAACCACAACAAGATCGATGTCGACGAAGACGTCATCAGCGCCTTGACGATGACCATGGGTTACGATAGAGACGAAATCTTGAACGTCATTCACACGTGCAACAAACAGCAGAACCCCCACCAGCAATCGAACGAGATCATCGATGCGTATTTGTTGATGAAGGAAAACCATTCTTTGGTGAAGGATCTCAAGAAGAACAAGACCGAGAAAATGGAGACCTTTTTGTCGCAAAGCCCCCCGCCAACATGGAGTAGCATCGACGCAAGCAACTTGCCGGCTTCTCACAAGGCTCCAGGTGTCCAGCAATCTTTAACATACCAGACTTTGGCCACGGTTCCGGATTTATCTACGTTGCCCAACTCCACCATTGCGATATTGCCGTCCTCGCTTCCCTCGATACATAGGGCCTTTATGATGCAGCAAACAGATGCGGGGCAGTCTAAAATCAACCCAGTATCCTCGAAGAAGCTGAAAACAAAGTGGCATTTTGGTATCAGGTCTAGATCGTACCCATTAGATGTCATGGGTGAGATCTACAGGGCGTTGAAAAACTTGGGAGCCGAGTGGTCGAAGCCTACAGAAGAAGAGCTCTGGACGATTAGAGTGCGATGGAGATACGGACCGTCCATGGTGGACGAAACAGCGAAGAACGGCGAATGCGTGCCTCCGGACTTGATGAAAATGAGGATTCAGTTGTTCCAATTGGAACCCAACAACTACTTGGTGGACTTCAAGTTTGATGGCTGGGAGAACTCGTCGGGCGAGCCTCCTGCGAGACAGGACGTTGACGAAATGAGCTCTTTCTCCGCGTACCCATTCTTGCATCTTGCCACGCGCCTTATCATGGAGTTGGCTGTAAATTCCACGCAAGCGTGATTGCCTCCACGCGCGCGAAAAAGGGTGGATTTTTGCGAAGCATGTTTTTTGCTGACGTGTTTTTAGCCTTGGGGTTTCTTGGCCTAGCCCAGTCACTGCGGCCTACGACCTTACGAAAATACGTACTCTGGCTTTACTGGTGAAGCCCGAACTTTCTGTGGCTGATGAGTTGAACTTTTCGTCTGGATGATACCGACATTTCAAAACGTGGCGATATTTTGAAGATCAAGGATATCATGGGCTATAGATTCTAAGAATCTCTCATGACTTCTGTATTGAGTGGTGGCCAGGGTTGTAAATCACGCCCGCGGTTTTCAGTCGCGAATCACGGTTGCACGCAATCGCCGCCCACCCAAATTGGCTCCTCCTTCAGGGTTCGACGCGAAATTTGCAAGCCGGCGCGAATATTTCGAGCCAGCGTCTACTGGCCCGGGGCGGGTTTGTCCATGTTTTCAGATATCGCTAAGCAAGCTTCGCTGATCTGCAATTTTCCTTCTCACAATCGATCGCAATACAATAGTACTGTGGAGACTCTTTTTTTTTTTTAAAGGAGACTCTGGTTTGGTCCGAAGGGATGTGGGCGACGAAATAGGTGTTAGGGCCTAGGGGCCTGCAGTGTGCACCGCGAAATGACCACGAAAATTCAATCGGCCACGGTTTCGTGTTCGCGCGGTCACCCCTGTCCCGCATCAAATCCTTCAGATAGCGTATCTTTCTGCACATAGATGCTCAATTTAACCGAATAGGCAGGTATGTAAACAGCTACAGCGAGGGACGGAGAAAATTCGGTCACCGAAGAGAGCTCAAGGTCGAACTTGCGTAGGTCGAAAAAAAGAATCTCCCTACTTCCTTCAAGATACAACCACGTTCTCTACTTTCCTTATTCATCGTCGACTCGAGACAGCTTTCTAGACCGATCTGCTCATTATAGACCGCAGTGGATTATCGATCTTTTTTTTTTTTTTTTCTCTTTTTACAACGGCTCACCATCATCAGCATTGGGACTGTTCCCCTCAGATAGCAACGACAATCACTTAACACAAGAAGTGACGAACGTCAGCAGGAATCGAGGAGATTTGCTAAGAATCATTCGTTTCTTCCCTCCAATTATCACAAAATAATGAAGACCCTAAATAGCTTGGACCCGAACACGCTATCGGCGGAAGATTCGATCAAGCTCCACGAGGTTGCTAAGATAGTTTACAAAGCCAGGAAAACGTCGATGTTGACCGGAGCCGGGATTTCGTGTAATGCTGGCATTCCCGACTTCCGCTCGGACGACGGGTTGTACAATCTCGTGAAAGCAAAGTATCCCTCTAGCTTCATCAAGGGCCAGGATTTGTTTGACATCTCGCTTTTCAGAAGCAACGAGACGCTTCTGATTTTTTGCACGTTCATGGAGGGGCTCTACAAGTACTCTTTGCAGGCCAAAGCGACCGAGACCCACAAGTTCATCAAGACGTTGAAGGAGAAAAACAAGCTCTTGCGGTGCTACACACAAAACATCGACAGTCTCGAGAGAAGCCTCGATTTGAACTGCGGCATCGATTCCAGTACGTTCAACGAGATCGAGCTCGGCCTGGCCCGCTCGTTCAGAGAAAACTGGAAAGATTTGGACGTCGTCCAGTTGCATGGAAACTTGCATAAACTCACTTGCACCCAATGTCTTACCCCCTACGAGTGGACTGCCCAAACCCAGATGATGCTCAAGGAGGGCGAGAACCCGGAATGCGAGAAGTGCCACCTGAAATTCCAGGAAAGGCTCTATGCTGGAAAACGATTGACGGGCAACATCGGGATCTTGCGGCCTGACATTGTGCTCTATGGAGAAAACCATCCGCAATCGGAAATCTTGGCAAAGGGGCTCAATATCGACATGGCTATGAAGTGCGACTTGGTGTTGATCATGGGCACCTCTTTGAAAGTCGACGGGGTCAAGAAGCTCGTGCGTTCTCTATGCAAAAACGTAAGGGAAAGAGGCGGCAAAGTGATTTTTGTCAACAAAACGCCTGTGGCCAAGCAGTTTGCCAGTCTTGTGGACTACCAGGTTTTGGGCGACTGTGACGATTTCGTACATGCTCTCAGGCACGAGATTCCAGATTTGTTCTTGACGCAAGAGCAGCTCGACTCCAAGAAACTCCAGGGCAAGCCTCTCAGCTACAGCTCGTATGCGCACATGAAACAAGAATTTACGAGTCCGGTCAAACTTGAGGATAAAAAGCAGCTTCTTCTCAAGACGGAGCTGGGCGTCTTTGCCGGTTCAGAGTCTACCGGAAAGTCTGTGCTCACTCCTCCCAATACGCCCACAAAGAAGAGAGTGTCGTCCTCTGGCCCTGCACTCAAAAGAAACCAGAACAAAAAAATAAAACTAGAACAGGACCTCCCCTCGCCTTGCCCGAGCTTTCTGGAGTGTGTCAAGGTGGAAAGTGAAAGCGATGTTGCGACCGACTGCGACGATAATGATGGACCTCTGGATAACAAGGAGAATGTGTGTGCTTGTCCGGTGAAGCAGGAAAGCCTTGCTCCAGCCGGGGGCGACCAGATAAGAGCATGAGCCATGGAGATTTAGAAATAATAAGGGGATCTTCAGATGAAGACCTGGCCCTCCACACTCGCTAGACTAATCAATCAGGGCTTACAGAGATCGCTAATTAGAACTAGCTGTACATTACATCATAGAAATAGCTAAGATTTCCCCGTGGCATATAGTCATTGGCATATCCATCTAGACGCAATTCGGGCATCGGCATAGTTGGAAAGCGAAGACGAGCGTATAACTTTTACTTCTTGTTTCTTGATCTACAGTGGTATCAGCAATGAGCAAAAGGCACGTCTGCCAAGATCTCGTCTTGAAGCTGGGTTAGTATCAAATGGGGGCAAAGATGCAAAAAGCACGGACGCTCGGTCAAATCTCCTGAAATGCAACTCTTTAAACCCCGTCAAACAAGCCAGAGAGAACTTGAGGCTCTGCTAAGGACCAAAAAATATGTTTACGGGTAATCACTTCTTGCTCAATTTTGCAGGAAAAGGCGTAACGAAAGATCTTCAATCGGATTGACAAGTTTCATAAAAGGTGATAACGATCGCGGAACGAGTGTTTATGAAGTACTGACGACAGTGACATCATGAGACGTGTAACCGGCTACGTGCCCGAGCCTGATGAGACAACTTTATTAAATCAAAGGCAGTAAATCCTTTGAAGAAAGACACAAGAAAACTCATCCCACACTCGGATATCAGCCTCGGGCCAAGTCTTCAAATACGATATTAGCGCTCAGTAGGGCACCGACGCTTAAAGATTTTTAGCACAAAGGGGGCGGCCATTCAAATTTAGTTATACACAGTAAGCAACTAGAACCTGGTGAACGATGAAATACGTGCTTTCACTCATTCTGGCTTCTTTCATTTTTTAGATTTGGAAACAAGCCTTGCAGCCCTTACTTTTTAGTCACCCGTCACAACACGTATGGTCCAATTTCTTGTCAGTTCGCCGATCACTTCGCCGTAGAATCTGTGGATAATTTAATCGAAGAGATCTGTCTAGAGTCCCATGACTGATTAGCGCTCTGATTTTTTTTCGACAATTTTGACTAAGCTCGTGACTTACGATGACGACTCAGTCAAGGTGATACCATTGTCTGCTGGCATTCTTGACATCTTGTCCGCGGCTGTTCAGTTGATAGCAAGACTGTTCAGTTATTGGGAAGAGCCCTTGACCAAATTAACTAAAAAAAAGGCATTTTCCTAGACGAGTATCATGCATTAGAAGCAGTGTTACGTATTACGACGAAATGATGACAAAACTACGATGTATTACGATTTCAAGGCTCGCAAAAATCGTAGTCGTCATATGATTTGCAATTTCAGAAACCGCCTTCATCGTAATACGTCGTAGTTTTGGCGGAATTCTATCTTAATTTGGGCATAATTCTATCGTAATTATACTCTAGTTTTGCCGGGATGGATTCAAAATCTGAAGTGTCAAGAAAGAGTACACCGCCGGACGGCGAACCCACTTTATTTTTCCGAAAACTCTACAAAGGAGCAATCCTCAGATACCGTCATTCCAGCTCAGCTTTCCATTACAATAAGAATTGCGGGAGCCGAACGAACACACCTATATTCTCGCGAGTATACTTCGAAATTTTCCCTGTGATCTGGTGTCTTTCCAAGATCGGTCTCTGAAATTTCAAACAGAAGGTCGATCGCGATAACCATCAATAAATCACTTTTGAAAAGGACACTCAATTTCCGAGTCAGACCGACTCAATGGTCTGCTATCTATGCATTGAACTCCAAAATCTCGCAAGCTTTTATAAATGGTCACTATAGAAATGAGACCATATAATCTGAAGTATCATCTACTTAGGCCAGTGTCAGAAACTTTTCACGACAAGCCAATCTTTGACTGGTATCGTCGCTGCAAATCATGCCTTTTCGACTCATACCCAGAATGAATAGCCTGTTCTCAACAGAAGAGACACCAGCTTCTTTACCCTCATCTCCCTTTGAAGAAATGTTATTCTTTTTCATACACTTGCTCTTAGCGAGCCACCTCTCCTCATCTAACACTATCAACTAAAACCTCAATAGTCATTCAGTACCAAAGTGATCGCTACATAATGACGAGGAACGGGCTGTAACTATAGGAACTTATAACGATTTCAATAATACTCTAGAGGCTTCAACCCACTAAAATGCAACTTTGGAGGCTGAGTAGCTGGTAGAGTGGATTAAAACACGCATGAGAAAATATGTGCATGGGACCGACTTTGAGGATTCCGAGTCTGTAAGCCAGAGCAGCGAGTTGGCTGATGTTTGTGGAGAAAAGGTCCAATGTTCTAGCAATGGCTGCAAAAACACTCCCGTTTTACACGAAAGGAAATACTTTTCCAAAGATAGTTCGCCGCGTCAATTAACTCAACGTCCTGCTTTTGAGTATGCAATTCTCAAGCGGTCTCTTTGATTCACTTACCGAAAACTACGCCGTTCTCGCCTCAGACCACATTCGTATGTTGGATTTCTTGGAGACTGACTACGTTTCTTATAACGTACCGCTCAGTGTCAGATTGATGTTCATCGACAAGTTCGTGAAGGCGGCATAAACGTTGGAAAAAGTGAAGGCGCACGATATCAATTATGGGTAGTTCTTTAATGTGGTTATGAGATAACTCTCGATGTGGCGTTCGGCAAGGAAGTGACTTTCTCTTACGTTCATCTAATTTCTTTAATTTAAAGGCATATTCATCATTTAGGGGAGACCTGAAGAAACGAGTGTTGGATTGGAATTTGGGTGGTCGTTTTTGGTGGAAAGGTCAACTTCACTCTTTTAAAGGCGTCGCCTTTTTCTAACTTCTTGTTAGTTCCTCCCAAAATCAGATCTATTGTTCTTTAACTCGAATGTGTTTTCGTGAATCTAGAATAGCTCCCAAGCCAGTCTCACCCCTCGAAATTAGTTTCATAAGCTGTGAATTTTGCTAAATTCTTTCAACTTCCAACAGTTTATGTATCAGATTCATTGACAGACATCTCTGACATCGGAAGAATCAGAACAGGCCACATTTTTCACATGCAACGGTGACACAAAATTTGTAAGATAGAGTAAATGAAGGTACAAAAATTGGATATATATATATACTTAGTAATGTAAGCCTGAGCTGTTTTATGCCCCTCGAGTTGTGAAAATGATGGGTGATAAAAAACTCGCCAGGGCCGAGAAAGTCTAGACAAATAGCCTGCTCCAGGCTTGCTTTCCAATATCAACTTATCTAAGGTGTCATAATGCTCCTCTCAAAGACTCCAATTCCACGGGAGAATTTGGTGTTTTTTGCTTTGTATTTGTGAAACTTAAGAAAAGAAAGGCGTTCACAATTTCTAGTAATCTCGAACAAGCACGCCATTCCACAAGTCTTTGGTAGAACGCCAGCGAATAGAAAAGCCCCTAATACTCGCAATACTATAAAAAAGCCAAGTCCCGACTTTATCTAGAGACTGACCAAAAATGGCATCTCTGTTACATATCTGGAATTTGTATCTTCTATCGAATTCTACAATGGGAGGCTTCCCTAAGGTCTCTACTGCAACTCCTTTCAATTTGGACGCAGCGACTATATCCAGCATAATCGGGCCAGAGCTTCCAAAATTATCACAACCCCAAGCACCAAAAGACCCAAAGTCAGTTCTTTGGTTTCGGATCAACTGGTTCATGCACACATTGAGTTCGTTTGTGGATGATCTCGAGTTTGATGCCGATAAATTTGCTATCCAAGCTCGAAAGTTACGTATTCAGCACAAGGAATTGGAGCGGCAGGCCGAAAGATATGCTTTTGGACAAGAAGAAGCCAAATTCCGCTTGGACTTGGGGGGCGTTGCACTTGACGTGATGAGTTATGGCGCAGAAATTATCAAGATCTTCAAGATGAACAACACTGAACACCAGCTAGTACGGGGAATGGTGATGTTGAACGTGGCACTTCAGATTAAGCAAATATTGGTTCCAGAGTTCCAGAGTAAACCCAGCGACCTTGAGGATGTTCTCCGTAGCGCGGAAAGTGTATTGGATGAGTGGGAAAGCTCTTTCGAGAGCTTGGAAAAACTCCCCGAGGGCGTGGAGAGTATTTTAATGGCTCAGGCTTCTGAGGCTAGGCGCAGGTTGAAGGAATTGAAGAAAGAGTGTATTTCGTGATGTGTTTGCTAGCAAAAGAAATGTGTCATTTATCTTGCTTACGAGAAAAGAAAAAAAGAACTTTGAGCTCATTCAACTATATGTTGTATTGGCGGATGTCATTCACTTTAGTTGCAGATCGTTTGAGTTGTAAGTCAAGGCGCAGATATGATTATACAGTTTTGATGTGTTCAGCTCAAGGCGCTTCGCCTAGTAATCTTATGTATTGCAAACTTGATCAGCCTTTGGCAATAAGTTTCTCCCGTATAAAAGGTGCCCTAAGATTGGTCCTGGGGGATCCTTATCTATGATCTATGAAGGGAAATCTTCATCGCCCGAGCCGTTTTTCTTATCTTCAGACTTAGTTTCCTAGAACTTCAATCTGAACTCTTTCTGGAACACTTTTATTTTTTTGGTGGCACACCAGACTCTTTTCTGCATGTCCGTGTTTGCACTTGATGCTACTTCCGAAATTTCACTATCTTTAGCATTGTGACAATGTGATAGTAACAAATATTTATCTAATTTGAGTGTTTCAGGGATAGTAGCTGCTTCATTGCAGAAAGACTTTCAGTCGTCAAAAAATTGCCACGACCTCAATTGTTTGAAAAAACCTCACCGACGTCTACTCCCATCTGGTCACAACCAACATCGTCGCTCTCTTTTAGAACCATATCGTTCAACTCCCCGTTATTCTCAGCATTCTCAGCATCAGATTCCACACCCAACTGTTCGTTACCAGGCCCTAAGCTTTTTACCAGATCTTTAACAGCTGCTAACATATTGGTCGTGGCTGGGAACAAACTGTTTCTACTTCTTGATTTCGCCGAGTGTTGAATAGAAGGACTCTGCCGGCACGGAAAATGCTGGGAAAGCCAAGCTCTCATGCAAGCTGATAAAGCACAGAGTTCCTTTTTTTCTTATGCTGATAATAGGCGACAATATTTCCGTCTTCAGGTCTTACAAGAAGACAGGCTTTGAAATTGTCTTTTTTGTCATTAAGAAATCTGGTCATCACTAAGTGACTGTCTCCCGCATCCGCTGCCCTTGAGCAGTGGTCGCTTTGTAAATTGTTTCCACCATTTGCCTCACCTTTCGTAGTAGTTTAGATAAAGAATCTACAGCTGTTACGACTTCTCCCCGATTTCGCTAACCTCACCGAAGAATTCAGACTACTATTTTCGACAAAATTACGATGCCGCACAACACCGTTCAGAAGTCATCCCTAGCAATGATTAAGACGATCGGTTCAATTGGGGATTGTCATAATCATTAGAAGCTGTCCTGCAGTTCTCACAGCTCTTTCTGGTTGCTGCTTTCGTGAATGTCGTTATTACAAAGAAGCAACCTAACATGATTTTGTCTCTACAAAAAAACCATAGCTTTAGTGAATGGCCTCCACGGTAGTACCGCGCAACACTAATGCTCATTCCTTAATTTTCTGGGGTAGTGGATGCCCTCGCGAATTGCCTATTATGGCAATACGACCGCCGCGATTGCGGGCACTATTTGGCCAAAGCAAAGAACAAGAATTGCCAGAAAAATACACCAGGACGAAACAAAAAACCTCAAATAGTGGAATAAACATTAAAGGCACGAAGGCGGTTGAGCTTATCCCAAGAATCAGTCCGAATAGCCAAAGCGAAGTAAAAGGGTAACTTGATTATTGAGCAAGGGCGAGCACCTGGAGACCTCAGACTGACGGGTTGGGCGCAAATGAACTTGAACGCTCTGGTGTGTCCTTCCAATTTGAAGCCATACTGATGAGACACGCTGGGTATAGCAGAAAAGTTGAGCCTAAGCTTTGAGTTGAAAAATCGGAGTTTCATCATCAACCACACGCGCTTATATCCGGTTTACGCCGAAATCCTATAAGATTCAGCAGATGATGCGCAGGTGGATTGATCCAGCCATTGCAGCCTGCGCACACGCCACTAATTTGTATTGTTTTGACGTCATTCATAGTTTCGTAAAGTGTATTTTTGGAGAAGCTTTGCAAGGATATTGAAAGTGACGGAAGTCAAAAACACTGTAAATTCGTTGTAAACAGCATTCTAACGCAGGCGTTTGTATTCCATGTAATGGACATCGGATGTTTAAGCGTGCTTCACTAAGGGTGGACCACAGCCAGAGATAGATTATCTACAGTTCTCTCTAAAAGTCGTCCAAAAAAAAGACCATAACCTAGGAATTCACTTTCTCCCGGAATTACAACCGACTCAAGACTGAGAACCATGACACGGACTACATAACTTGCTTTATATTTTGCCGTGCACACCTTCACCTGGAAACGAATTAGGCCATCAAAAATGACAACAAGAACAGGTAAAAAAAAAAAAGAAGCAAGCCAGATCTCTCGAATCATCGTGACGGATCTACCTCTCAAAGACAAAAAAAAGGCAGAAAAAAGGCAAAAAAAATAAGACAAAAAAGACAAAGAGAGTGAACGTCTCCGGCCTGGCCACGCTTATTGACCCAGTCGCCAGCCGCGCCTGGACTCTTTTAGGGCCAGGGCCAGGGCCAGCGCCAGCGCGCGCAGCAAACTTGCAAAATGAAAAACGGCCCCGCGCCTCTTGTGGCCCTAGACCAAAGGCCGGCCCGAGCGCACGCTCCGCACTCCAGCCCAGGCACCCAAGTACTCAAAGACAGCATCCACCAGCTGGAATAGACATAGGGCAATCTAGGAAAACACGACCAAAAACGGCCAGAAATTTGTGAAAAACAGGAAACCCCCAGTCGCCATTTTCCAAGCTGCAATCAATCAAAAGCAACACAACCTCACACTCTGCAACTGCCCGCTGCTCTGTCCCCATAGGGCCCCTACCATCTCTGTCTCACGTGAAATCTTCCGCAATCTTGACGCAATCTTGACACAATCTTCTGCAATCTTGACACAATCTTCTGCAATCTTGACACAATCTTCCCCAACACGCCACACGGAAATGAACCAGGTGTCGAGTTTTTTCGAAAACATCATTGCCGTGGAAGAGGCCGACTCTGCAAACGCCCCGCGCCCGCCGTCCACCAGCGACCGGTCTCGCCGGTCCACGCAAGACCTGGCAGACGTTTCTGTTCTGGAAACGTCCGTAAATCTAAAAGAGGCCTCTGCGGCCAGCGGCAGCCAGACGTTTGCGGCGGCAACGGACCCCGTCGACCCCGTGGTGGCCAGCCAGGGTCACGTGGCCGACTTCTGGTACCTTGAGGACGACCAGAAAAAAGTGTCCAACCAGCTAACCGACCGGCTCATCGAGAAGGTGTTGAGCGTGATGCTCAGCACGGAAATGAAGCCCGCGCTGGCGCAGGACCCGCGCACGGTGGTGTCGAAAACACGCCCGCCGCTCTCGGTGCATCTCATGTCCATCAACACCACGCAGATCGTGCAGAAAACGCTGCCCGTATTCGAGGTTTTGGACGAGCTTGCGTTTTCCGCGGGCTGGTACAACCCGTGGCACACGGTGGGCGTGGCGATGCTCGCGACGTTGCTCGTGCTAAAACCGTATTTGGTGACGGCGCTTCCCTCGCTGGTGCTCCTCAAACGGTTCCTTGTGCCGAGCTACTTGCGGCTCTATCCGCCAGACCCGTCGATTGTCGACCACACGTATATCCACCGCAACCCGCTTATCCACGAGGGCGCTGCCTTGGCCAAATGGGAACCCCCCAAGCAAATGTCGCAGTTTTCGCGCGAGTTCGTCATGAACTTCACCGACTTGCAGAACCACATGGTGCTCTACATCCGCGCGTACGACGCGGCGGTGGCCTGGGGCCAGCACTACTTTCTTTTCAAGGACGCGCGGCTCAGCTCGGCGGTGTTTCTCGGGTTGGTGGGCTCGATGGTGTTCAACGTGACGGCGCTCCCGTGGCTCGTGCCGCTTTTTCTAAGGGTGGTGCCCGTGAAGGCGCTTCTTCTTTTGGCGGTGTGGCTGGCCGTGGCGCTCCTGCACCCGTTTATCCGGCAGCAAGTGCTCGACACGTTTGACTCTGAGGAGGCGCAAATGGCGCACCGGGACCGCGTCGACCGCCTTGAAAACGCGCTCATGAGGACCGTGGCCGACGACGAGACGCCCCGAACCGACGTTGTTCGCGAAGCAGAGGTGTTTGAGTTGCACGCGTTGAGCACGGGCAAAATCTGGGAGCCCGTCGGGTTCACGTGCGAGTTCTACGCGTTGAACCACCCGAAACGGCACATCAACGAGCTTGTTGGGGATGTGGAAAACGCAGAATTGCGGCCTGTTCCGAGCCACGAAAGCACTGAAAGCGCGGGCGACCGGACCGCTGCCAGCATTGCAGACGAAAGCGCAGCAAGCATATTCCGCAAGGCCACGTTGGCCGAGGTCAAGCCGCCAAAACACTGGCGTTTTGCCGAAGACCACTGGCAGATCGACCTCGAGCCCGTCCGCTGGGTCAACGCCAACTACATCATGGACTTGGTCAACGTGGACACCGAGGAGAAGTGGGTCTACGATTTTGTCGCCAGCGACGAGTCCAGAGACGCGTCTGTGGACGGGCAGATCTTCCGCAGGCGCCGCTGGGTCCGCCAGTGTGTGCGCGAGACCGAGCTGCAAAAGGAGCTGAAGGAGACGTCCACGGGAGCTACGTCCTCGGAGAGATTGAGCAAGACCTTCACCACGCTTTTGCTGTAGTGGGGAAGGGCAGTGTTATTGTCAAAACTGTCCGCCAGAATTGTCCTCGTTGGAGTGTCTTCGATGAATTGTTTCACGGGATTGTCTTCGCAGAATTGTCTCCGCCAGAATTGTCTATCATTGAAATGTCTTCACAAAATTTTCTCCACCAGGATTTTTTTCGCAGAACTGTCTTCACAGAACTGCCTTTGCTGAATTGTCTTCGTTGGATTGTCTTTGTTGGATTGTTTCGCGAAACTTTCTCGTTGAAATGTCTTCGTTAAATTGTCTTGGCAAAACTGTCTTCGCAAGATTGCCTTCGCATAATTGTCTTCGAACTGTCTTTGTTGAGTTGTCTTCGTTGGAGTGTATTCACAGAATTGTCTTCGTTGGTTTGTCTCACAGATTTTCTTCACAGAATTGTCTTCGTTGGTTTGTTTCACAGATTTTCTTCACCGAATTGTCTTCGCCAGAAGAAATCCTTTGCTGAATTGCCTTCGTTGAATGGTAACCGAACTGGGCCGCCAAAATTGTCTATCTATGAAGCGTCTTCGCAGATTTGTCTTGGTTGGATTGGCTTCGTTGAGTTGTCTTTGTTGAATGGTCTTTGCAGAATTGTATTCGAGCTGTTTTCGTTGAAATGTCTTCGTTGAATTATTTCGGAAAATTGATCTCACAAAATTTCTTCGTTGAAGTGTCTTCGTTGAATTGTCTTCTTTGAAAGGTCTGTCTCCACCAGGTTGTCTTCAAATTGTCTTTGTTGAATTGTCTTCGCAGAATTGTTTTCGCCGAGGATTGGCTCCACCAGAAATTTCTCTCATTAATTGTCTCGGCCCGAATAATCTCCACCACGTTTGTCTTTGTTGAAGGTAAACGGAATTGTCTTCGGTTGTCTATCAGTGAATTATCTTCAAATTGTCTTCACAATTTGTCTATCATTGCATGAACCCTGTCAACGAGAGCAGGTTGAGGTCCGCGCGTTGCGCCCGTTTCTTGTCTTCAAGCAACGCCGAGAGCTCCAGGCGCTTGTTCTTTTTCTTCTTCTTCCCGGGCTTGGCGCCGTCACCGAAACTTCCCAAAGTCCTGGCCGCAACAGGCTTCTTGATGATAAGCGAATCGTGGATCTTCACGTGATGACAAGAGAGGCACGTGACATGGAGGCGACGCTGGCGGGGCCGAGGCGCCGGTTTTGAAACAGCGTTTTTCTCTTGCTTCGCCTTGCTTTTCTTTGCGAACACAACGCGCGTCGAACTGGTCAACCCGGGCACTTGGTAGACTCCACAGTTGTCACAATGTGAACAACCCGCAGGAAGATTGTACCCGTTTTCATACGCATAGTGGTCCAGCACTAGCGCGTGTCTGGCCAGAAACGGGCTGAAGGCGCTATAATGCGCTAGGTTGAAGAAATGGACGGCTTTTGCGGAGTCCATGGCGGAACTGCCCTAGATTTTTTGTTGATCTTGAGGATCTTTGCCCTGGAATGTATTCTACTGTTGGCCACAGGTCTGATTTCGATGGCCTGCGCTGATACAGGAACGCGCGAGGAATTGGCTGCAACGGGAGACCGCATGGTTCACTCGACTTTTGCAAGGGGAGAATAGGTGGGAAATCATGGAAATACGGTCTTTTGCTTGTCCCTTACTTTATTGATCGAGGATGTTTTTAGTGATGGTATCTTGTGGAGCCTGGTTTAAGATCGTTTGGTGCTGTTGACATGCTTTGAGAGCGCGATCTACTTCAGGGCCAGGAGTGGATTCCCACAATTCTTTCTTTGAGCCGAAGATGAGAACCCAGAGCGTTTTCAACGGAAATTATTTTCAAAGAGAATCGCCCTCAAAACACTACGACTCGTTATTCTACTGTTGAGTTGAGGAGGACTTAGGTCTTTGAATAATTGGGATGCGGGCCCGCTTTTTCCAATCCGCGCGTTCCAGGGCCGCGATTCGCGAGACTGAACTTGTTCTGAGGCTGAGACACATCTCTAAAGCTCAAAAAAGGATAGATTCGGCTCAGGTCATAGCACCGACACCCACTGATTTTTTTTCTTGTCTCGGTGTCAGGGCCAGAGTCTGGTTCGAGTTTGAAAAACTACGGTCATGGCCCCTTGGCTTTCGACTCCATTGTGGAATACTTCATGCTCTATTCTCAGCCGGTCCCGTGGCTCAACCTGCTTCCATCAGCGAAGGCCGATCATGGACTACCTCGATGCAGTGCCCCCTGTGCGTGTCCAATTAGGGCCGCGCAAATATAAGCGAGCCGTGCTCCGCCTTCTGCCTCGCATCTCTGCCGCTGCTTTCCTGCAAGCACGGCGCGGACTCGGGCGGCATCGCCGAGACACGGCCTGGAAACGCACCTCCAGAGTGCGCGTGGGGCCAATGGGCGCGTGCCAATTATTCATCGCCGGCCCTGGGGCTGCGCGCGCTGCAAAACTCCACGACTATTTGCTTACGGCTCGTGCGCTTGACAGGCCGATACGCGGCCTCGGGCCCTGGCGCGCACGCAGCATGTGGGGCTACTGGTCTAGCCAATGCAGCGCACTCTATTGTTGCCTGATGACGCGCCGCTACCGCTACAGCTGGGGCCGCTTTGTTTCTGAAAAGATATATACCACGAGGCGCTTCTTGAAATCCCAGACCTGGCGTGAACTACGACTGATTTTTATTAGCACCCGGCCAACACTTCACATTCTTGTCGATTGTTCATTTTCCTCCGGACTACTGGTATCTATTTTGCACCCGTTTCCTGTCAAAACAGACTGTCCTGTCAAAATATACTGTCTCAAGGTAAACTTTGCCCCATCAGGATACTTTCAAAGGTTGACGTTCGCTCACTTTCTGTCCCCAGGCCATTTCCAAAAAGCCTCCCCGTACACGTTCACGCCTCTACGACCATCGCAAGACCCAGAATACGCCTTTCTCCATGGTTTCAATCATAATGCAGCGCAGACGAAACCTCATCGCGCCGAAGGCCTTGATGAAAGGTGAGAAGATCCTCAAACTGTGCACCCACTGCAGACACAACAAGACCAAGTGCGATGCTGTATTGACAAGCCCGCTCCCGTGTTCCTTCTGTCTGAAAAAGAACTTCACGTGCACACTCGATGTGACGAAGCCTCCGAGAAGAGAACACGATATCACGGAAAAAATCGCATCCGAAGTCCAGGAGTTGCACCGGAGACTTGACTCCGTGGTCTCCCGAAAAGCACGTCTTGTGGAGAAACTCATGAAAGAGTCGCAAATTCATGATTCGTCGCCGTCTCCAGCGGCTTCGCAATTCCGTAATTGTTTCGACTCGCCTTCCAAAGTTGTGGCAGAAACTGAACCCATCTACATCGATCCGATCCCCACGCTATCGCTTTCAGACTCGTTTACGATCCACTCAAACCAGAGCATAGACCCGGTTTCCATTTCCCAGGAAAGAGGAGCGGGTCTATTCAATGCTTTTGAGACAAACTTGTGCCCGTATCTACCCATTCTCCCCGGCTCCTTTTTCCAGAAAAGCGTGCACGAGATCCATCAGGAAAGCAACATGCTCTTTTGGACCATTCTCGTCACGGCTTTGTTGACCGAAGGCACCGCTGAAGAGTATGCGAAATTGGCTGTGCACGTTCAAAACTTGGTGGTGGTGGATTGCTGGTTCAATACGCCTCGCTCGCTTTACTCATTGGTGGCCTTGTTGATATTGACCACTTGGCCGTTGCCCGAAAAGCGCACGCTGCAAATCCAGGAATGTATTTCTGTCAAGTACATCTCGCTCATGAAGAGCTTGGCGCTCCAGTTTGGCCTCCACAAGTTGACCTTCATCAGCGAGTTCAGCAAGAAAACTAACATGGAATTGGACACCGAGGCAGGAGTCAACCACGCCTTTCGCGAGAGAATCTACAAATACGTCAACATCAACTCGAACTACTGGTTAGTTTACCTAGGGCTTTCGACCTCCAACTACAACGGCTTCCACCAGGATTTCATCGTCAACAGAGCCGCGAACTTCGACATCTTCAACCAGAGTCACTTTGCAGATCAGGATAACTTTATCAACTCTCTTCTCAAAGTCTCCTTGGTGCAGCTGAAAATGAACGAAACAATGAGCGCTTCAATCAAAGGCCCGAGCCATGTCAGCAAACTCATCCACCTCAACATGTTCGAGCAGATTTTGGACGGGTATAGGAACGAGTCGTCGCCATTGATGAAGGATGAGTTGCTCTCCCTATCACTTGAGTTTTCCAAGTTGCAGCTCTACGTTTACTATCTATCAAGAAGCGACATCAGTCTCAGCGATTACAGAGCAGTGGTGTACAGAACGGTGGCATCGTGTCTATCCATTCTTGATCTTTTCGAGCGGCACTTTGGCAATTCCGCGAACTATTTCCTGGTTCCGATTCACTACAGATTTAGTGTGGACTTGGTTTCGTTGACACTCTTGCAGATCCACTCGTCCCCCTTTTTGGTGAGCTTGGCACATTATCACGAAGCAAAAGCCCAATTCTTGCGCTCGTATAGAATCATCACTAACGAGGGAAAGTCAGAATGGATCGATCAAAACCCGAAGATTCTCACTGTGCTTCGCAAGTTTGATAGCTGCGACAAAGGCCAGGTGTTGGCGCTGAAATCGAAAAAAGGATCATTTTTCATCGTCGACAAAATGGAAAACTACTTGGTTTCTGGGTTGTATTACGAGCTGCTCTGGCAGGTTTATCAGGCAGAGAAAATGCAAGAATCAAAGGAGGAGAAAGTCATCGATTGGAAATTGTTTGGGGTCGACCCGGAAAATCCCCAGCAGAAGCAAATCATCAATTACTTAATATCGGGCAAGCCGATTTTGTCATAGTTCCAATATACTTTCTAGGTGTGATTTGTTCTGTTTTTAGTGATTATAAGACCACACGTAGAATGATCATATTTGATGTTTGATGTGTTAGTTATGTATTCTAATGAAGCCTCAGTCTACCCACCTCTGGCTGAGTTTTTTGGAGTCTACAAGCGGCTTGCTGAAAACGTAAGCGGCCACTAGAACGGCAATCGTCAACAAAAGCTTCTTCTTGTCAAAATCGCTTTTGAGCAAATCGTAAGACGAAGAAGGCTGCACCATTGTGCAAAACTCATTCATCTCATTGACGAAACAAACCACCGATGTTGACTCAAGCTCGGTCGGCAGCACCAAGACTTTCAGCTTTCCCTGAGGCTGAAGTTTTTGTTTGTGATTAAGAATCTTGAATGTGTTTTCGGGGATCACAGGCTCGTATGGAAGCATGCGGAAATCGTCCATTTGGTCTCCACTCGTCATCTTGCGATCGTCAATTCTTCTGCTATTGAGAAGGTACTTGGGGATTTCAACCAAGCTGCCCGATTCAGTTAGCGCAATGATCGATTTCAATGTGACGCCAAACTTTGTGTTTGTGGACTCGAGCGAGAGAATGCGTTCGGGGTAAATGAAGGATTTGGAGGAGACCGTGACGTCTGCCGTTTGAAAAGATGTTTTGGGAGCGCCAGAAGTATCCTTTGTATTCTGGAACAAGTCAATCACAACAAACCTCTGCTCGCTTCGGGGAGATGCCAAGAACATCGAGTACACTATCCAGTTATCCTTTTGGGTGATGTTGATTGATTCGGGATCGACAGACTCGCCTTTATGTTCCTGGGTATGGATAATAGTGCCTGAGATTCCGTCGAGAAGAGTGAATCTGACCACACCACCGGTTTCGGAAATGATGGAAACAAGGTTCGGATTCAAATACTTGTAGAGCACTGACCTGTCAGATCTCGCAATGCCACCAGCGGGGGTCATAGTCCCGCTATTTCTGAATACAGCCAAGATCTTGTGGCCAACTTTATTCCATTGCCATGTGGGCTTTAATCTGTGGCCATCGACTTTAAACGCCTGGATGGAGTCCTCATCTTGATGTATCACAAATTGGGACGCAGCCACATTGTGCTCTTCAGTGAGGAATTCCAAGCTGTTTCCAACTTTCACAGCAATGGCTTCGTGCGAGGAAAACTCATCCAATTCAGCGTCAGAAGTATTTGTGGCAAGAGTGTAGATGTTATCAATAGTGCCCTCGAAAGTTCGGGAAGCTATTGATCTGCCTGACTCCAAATCAAGAACCTCGGCAAAAGAGTCGAAAATTACAAAGACCTGCGAGCCCAGTGCTCTTACCATTGAAATCTTATTGTTTCCATCAAATTGATGGACCCATAAAGTGCTTCCGTCCTTTGAGCTTTTCGCAGCGACTGCCAGGCGCAACTTGTCGATCTGGATGAGGATCTTGTTGAATCCAAAGACATCCTCGTCAAGGGGCAAGTGCTCTATCTTTTTTCTCAAAATCATCCCTACTGTGAACCTTCCGAGCTGGGAAAGATGGCTTTTTACTCTCAAAAGCCAACGGTGAAAGACGCTCAGATACCGTGCTTCTTCCACAAGGTGATGGGCCTCTTCTATCTTCGACAACAGGGGTGGTATGTTGACAATAATACTATCGCCCGAGGGTGCAAAATAAGTCGAATCCAACTTTGAAAACGAAGATTTGCCAGAACTGAGCTCATAACGGTGCACAAGGCATTTCTCCCCACTTTCGTCGTTATTTAAAGTCAAAAACTGATCCTTTGTCAAAAGAGCCAGTTTCAGGTGGGGCAACACTTTAACGGACTGAAATTGAATCGAACCTTCAGCGCCTGTATCTAAAAACTTGCTGAGATCGAATATGTATGCCTTTGACTCGGTGACCACGACCAAAACGTTTTCAAAAACCTGCACATCACTTATTTTATCAAACGTTTTCCTGTAGACGGCGCTTGCCTTGTCGGCCGAAATCTTGTAAATGACAAAAGAGGAGCCGTGGTAGCTTGCGGCAACAGTTTTGGTCACATAAACCGGAGATCTATTTGCGCTGGTCAACATGATTTCATCGACGACACCAGACGGAAACAACAACTCAAACGTGTCGCCATATTCGACATTGGTAATACTCAAAGCGCTCCGGCCATCATCCAGGTTTTCTGTTTTGAGCAGAAAAGCACTCGAGTCCATGCACACATAAGTTGTTTCGGGCGTAGGGTATTGTAGAAATGTGCGAGCATAGAATTTACCTAAAGAATGCAAAGAAGTGCCGTCCCACGTGACAAGCTCCCTGTCATTTTCACCATCTTGGAGAATCGTCCATCCCTGCTCTCCGTACGGTTGCAATTGGATGGGCGGGTAATTGAGCGGAATCGAGGCAATGAAAACTCCGGTACTTTTTTCGAAAATCGACACGAGAGAACTATGGTTGGAATATGTCGCGATTGTGGCGTCCCCAACTATGAAATCGTCGCTCCCATGGAGCGAAAGATCAATATATCCGCGTATTTGTGAAGACGAAATGTCTCTGTAGTATAAAATATTATTAGAGGAGAGCTCAACCACAGAGTCCTGGTCAACCAACGCGTGTTTGACCGTTGGCCCTGTATTATAGTGGACCCAGTCTTTTTTGAACGCATCCTTCACGGAAACGGCCTGGGTTGAAAATACCATACTTAGGAAAACCGATAATAGCACCGACCAGTTCATAGCGGCTTCGGGCTTTATATATGAAAAGACAAGGTCAATGTGATCTGGTTGAAAGTGGCCTACCTACGTCAACTCTATAATGTATGCACACCATATTAGAGCGAAAAAAGAGCGAGACTGCAGGTTCGGCACATGACCAAACGGATATATTTAGCTGACTGAGTATAAATACACTCTGTATAGTACACAGAGAGTTATATTAGAAACATGCCTGTTTGACGCAATAAGATGTGAGTACGGGTCACTCCTGGGCGCCGAGGTGCATGGTTTTTGTAACTTCGTGAGCGGGATTTGCGGATTACTTCATGAAGATTGCCCTTTATGAGTCACGTGATGAACGATTTGTAGATTTGGTTGCGCCCTTGCTCGAACTTCTCAGGTATTAATGGGTGCGAATTTCGAAAGCCTCAGAAGGTGAACTTTGTCATTTGTTGCATGTTGACAATCAGGCGCTTCAAAATGCTTGTTCGATAATTTCGGTTCGAATGATTCTATAAGTCTTGCAGTAAGACATATAAACCATTGTCTTTCAGATTAATTTGTCAATTTAGGTGACGCTTTAAACTTTTTCAAACCTTGAGAAGGCATGGCCAAATTTTAAGAGCTGTAAATATCTTGTCAAGCTTCCAGTATTTTTAGAGGCCATGAATTAAAAAAGTAACACTGTTCGTGGTCTGATATCCTAGTGATAGAACTAAAACTGCTCAATTTTTTCTTAGAAAATGGCCATTGAAGCAAGCTGCGATGAGGTGATTTAGTCTAAATGTCAGCTTGATAGACCGTTTAGCCAGTCGAAATGACAGTCAAAGCTTGCTCGAATTTCCACGTGATATAGATATTTCAGACAAAGCGTCCTGAGGAGAACTACTCGGAATAAATCTATGGCAAGATCATGACGAAAGAATAGAGACGTTCTATATTATGACGTAGCGAATAAGAGAGAGCAAGTTGCCTCTTCTCCAAGTGATTCAACCTCACTTTTTGCGGAGAGGAGTTCAGAAGGTGTTTTTTGAAACAGATCAAACATGCTACATCTAACTCCATCGGGTTTTAGAGATTAGGAGATTTTGGTGAAATCTCTATGTGGACTCAGCACTTTGCACGTGACTTTAAAGCTGATGAACTGAAGTGAGCTTAGTAGACTATCCGTGAATGTCTTTTTCTCACCGTGATAGGTTATTGAATTTGTATCTTTCTTTTAATCACATATCAAATATCACAATCGATTCAATTGAGGAGGCCCTCACGCAAAAATCGTGACAGAAGCGTCCGTTGTCGGTCACTTACGTCGTAAGGCTCGTAGCGAATGATCTACTAACACAAGTAAAAACAAAAAGGCAGTGCTACCGTTAATTAAATAACGTTAATCCTGATAAGATCTTAAAGAAATCGCAGAGATCTTAAATCATCGCCTGATAAACAACTATCGCTTGTTCTAAATTGTTGACCACAACTGCTTGGCTTGACTACCTGATCTTCGCACGACCCCAATACAACCGCGCCTCCCTGAACTCCCTCCCTATTCACACCTCGCTATCTACAACATTCAAATTATAACAAACGACTTGACTTGTATCCAAGCCAAAAAACCGTTTTTACTCGCAAACCACAAACTCTCAAAGATATCCCGCAATGCACGCTCGTGACTGGTTTATGGTTTTCCTCGCCGTGCTTCTTCCCCCACTTCCAGTGGCGGTTAAGAGGGGCTTTTCCATGGACTTGTTTATCAACATTTGTCTTTTCATCTTCTTATACCTCCCCGGATTGATCCACGCGCTATACATTATCGCAACATATCCCGAGCCCGAGGGTCATGTCCATCTTGATGAAGAGCACCACCCACAAGGGTATGGATCTGTATAAGGATCTGATTTGGCACCCAACATAGAGCCTTGCTGGGACCTACAATACCATTTGGCGTGTGAAATGTCTGTCACCTGATTACTTGTAAACCCTACGATTTGCATTTTGTTCAGCGTTTTGAATAGATCTATTATGAAAACCTGGAAGTGTATTGATGCGCCGTATCGCAATGTGTGTCGATAAACGCCACAGTATACACACACAATTTTGAAATAAATAAAAGCTTTTATTACTTGGCGTGTAATTGGATTAAAGTATGCAACTAGATAAGCATGGAACTCCTGTGGTGACGGTATCAACACACAACAAGCCCATCTGAGCCCAAGCTTATGCGGTCACGTGACGCCAGGCTTGTATCCTGCATCTTCGGCCGAACGCGCTGCTGGGCCCTACCGAAAAATCTGCCTCATCTGGATTTAATACCTTTTCTTATACAACCAAATACATTTATTGTCACTCAATCATGCTCATGTAGAACAAATGCTCGCCCAACTTAAGTTGCCCGGTCTGAGGAAACTCACCTTTTTCATTAAAGGGACACCGACGCAATGTGTCTATGTGCGAAGATCAACTGCAAAATACCTGAACGAGAACGAAAGATGAGTGTAATTGAGCAGAGTGACCGATCCGATTGTTCGATGCGTGGCTTGTTTTAAGTCATGCTTTCTCGTCCAGCCTGTTTTGCCACTTTCTGCTCTCCCCGGTACCATTGCTGTTGATTCATTTTGGGGTCTGTTTTGGGGACCGTTGTCATATGGCTCATTTCGTTCTGAAATATCAGTCAAGACACGGTCTTCGTTCGGATTTCCTGAAGATGCAGCATGGTATCATTTGAGGGTCTCGACCATCCGAAACATGCGGCGCTGCTGAATTATTCATGCCAAAATAACCCCTCTAATTTCCTCTTCACGGTACTCACATTTCTTCGTCTAGTTCTCCATCTTCTCTCTTTATTTCTCCATGATTTTCTCTTCGTACTTCACATGTTTTGCAAGTTTTCCGCCAAGATCTCCTCCTCGCTTTTCTGCACTGATTTTGGCCGGCCGCCGCCTTGTTTCCAGAGCCATAGCGCCTCAATCGCGTAACTTCTTACGGAAAGATTGCGTGTTCTTGCCTCGTCACTGGCCTCTGTGAGCGATTCCACCACCCGAAGACTCTCGACCAAGTCCCACATCATGCTTTCAAATTGGTCCATGACTTCTCTGGACGCGTCGCCCATTGCGCCCCCATCTCCATTTTCGTCCTCTACTATGGGCATAATGTTGTATTTATGCAAGCCGAGCTTGTGCAAAATTCGGCCCAACATCTGGATTCCTAAACACCGCTGTGTAGGCACCACCGACCGCGAAAGGTGTACCAATTCACTCAAAGTATAGCCTGCAAGTTGCGGGTTGTCGGAATGGTGATGAAGACCCAAATGCGTGGGAGTGTCCTGCGACTTTTCGTCGAGCTCCACCAAATTGCCTTTGAAATCGAACCGCATATCGCCGATTGCCTCGTACGACGAGATCTTGTGTTTTGGCATCGGCGTGGTCATCCAGGCGAGTTTGCTGGTTTCCTTCGGCAAGTCAGGGAAGTACTTTTCATGAAGCGTCTCGAAAAACGCCGGGTCGTTGAGGTCCATGTCCGGATCTTCTCTGGCATATTTTGGCTTGGGGAAATGCATCTCGGGCTGTTCCGCGGGCCGGGCGAGAATCTGGTACCCCTCAGCGGCAATCTCGTCATCTCCTTTATCGGTCAGTTCTTCGTTATTTAGTGACTCATTATCGTCAGTTTCCTCGGTAAAGTGATCAAGCGGATGCCTAAGGTCGTCGTCGTCGTCCGAAACGTCAATTTCAAGTTTTGCATCATCATCTGCAAAGCTGTCTTCAAAATCCACGTCGTCTTTGAACGAAACAGACTTTATTCCTAGCGCCCGATTGACGTCTTTGTCATCCAACGACGGAAGCTGTATGCCGTCCCTGCCGCCGCCTATCCATCCGTCGTATCCTTCGGCATGATCGTGATTATGTTCTGCGGTTTTAGCCTCGGTTCGTTTGAGTAAAGCTTGCACAACTTTCGGGTCTAGGCCCTGTAATAGTTCCTCGCGTTCTTTCGTGAGCTCGTCTTCCGTCAAGCTGCTGATTTTGTCGAGGTTTTCTTTGTGGATCCTTTGCGCCTCTGTCAAATCATCCTCTTTTTTTGGTTTGTTTGCGGCTGGCTTTGCGGCCTGTTTTCGCTGGCTTGAACCCAAATTAGCCACACCAGATTTGAACCTGGAGTTACGCGGCTTGAAGCTGTCGAATTTTTTCAACTGCGGGAATCCGCTCATGGCAGCGTGTTGCTCGATGACCGGCTCCGTAGGCGTCTCGACGTCATGCTCTATGATATCACCGATCAAATCCATGACAAAATTTGAAAATACGGGTGGTTTTCGGGGGTGTATTTGATGATCTATTAGTCAGATAGTTTAGCGATCATCGCGCGAACTGTGGCCCTAGAACGGGTTGAGAATGGGTCCGGGTTAGGCCCTAAATGCGGTCCAGGGCTCGTATCTTTTTCAATCGTTTTGATTACAATCTCACTCGTTTCTGGTACTTTTTGTGTTGAGTATATTAAGCCTTGCGTTTCAAAGATATATTCGTAATTGCAGGTCTTTTGAGACTATTTATTATTGATTTTTCAAATACGAGGTAGAGCTCTCTCAAAAGCTTAACCCCGTGAAACTATTGCGCGTTCATGATCGTAGTTGGACTTGGACGGATAGTCAACATAAATATCGTTTAGGATGGCTTTTATTTCGTCTAAAAACATACGAAATTGTAGGTGGTATGAAAATGCAAAACATTGTTTCTAGAGAAGCTCTTTCTTAAATTTTTGGAAGAATGAAAGACAACTCGAAGCAGGCCCAGCACCTTAGACTCGTTAGTCTTTGGTTAAAGCAAGGCTAAACTGTCAGACATAAAACGACTTGCTTAAAAATGGCTCCGCTTTATCTTAATGCTTGATCTCGTTTATCTTTATTATCTCCTCAGATCTATATCAAACAAATATAAAAAAAACCAAACCCTTCTCATATCATAATGTCTCCAAAACCGCGTTTATTAATATTGATCCACGCTGGACCATAGGCAGCGCCGCGAAACCTGCACGTCTTTTGTGGATGCAAATTGCAAAAAACCCAATCCAAGCCACTGCCTCGCTTTTAGCCATCTGTGACTAAGCAGCAGAAACAGTTCTAGCGTAGAAAAAATGCCCCAAGAAGATTACAATGTGGAGAGCTTACTTGGAAAAGGCTCGTTTGGCGAGGTTTATAAAGGCACCCACGTTCAGACGGGCCAGACGTTTGCACTCAAGATCATTGACTTGGAGGAGGCCAGCGATGTGCGAGACCTCATCAAGGAAATCCACTTTTTGTCCCGCGTAAGGTCTCCGTATTTGACTCGCTACTACGAGACGTTTCTTCAAGACACACGGATGTGGATCGTTTTGGAATACTGCGGCGGCGGCTCGTGCTCTGATTTGCTCAAGTGTTTTGGCAAGCTCAGAGAGCCTGTGGCGTGCTTTATATTACGCGACGTGCTCCATGGACTTGAGTATCTCCACGGACAGAAAAAAGTGCACAGGGACATCAAGCTGGCGAACATCTTGCTTACGGACGATGGGAAAGTGAAACTTGCCGATTTTGGCGTGAGCGGCGAAATGTCTCTCACGCGTACCAAGAGAAATACGTTGGTGGGCACTCCGTACTGGATGGCGCCCGAGGTGATTTCCCATTCCGCAAAAGGATACGACACCAAGGCCGATATCTGGTCCACGGGAATCACCGCCATTGAGTTTGTCACGGGTCACCCTCCGCTTTCTACTGTGGAGCCAATGGAGGCGCTTTTCAAGATTCCCAGCAACAAGCCGCCCGAGCTCGAGGGCAGCCATTTTTCCGACGACATGAAGGACTTTGTGCGCTACTGCTTGATCAAACTGGCTAAGCAAAGGCCAAACGCGTCGCTGCTTCTCCATCACAGATTCATCAGCACCTGCCCAGCAGAGGTTGACATTGCAGAGTTGCTTACGAGGAAACAGGCCAGAGAATCGAGTCTGAAGAAGAAAAAGGCAAAGGCGTCGGCACATGCAAAAGTGGAGAGAAACGCGTCGATACACTGGAACTTCACCGCAACGCTTTCAGGAGCAAAGCGGCCGGACTCAAAGTCTTCCCCTGTCCAGGCGCCAAGACCTCAGCTGCTGTCTGTTTATGGAGATTTCATCCACGAGTCGCTTTCCAAGGTAATGGCACGTGCCAAGACAAAAGTGGCTCGTGTGTGTGTGGAGAATTTACGAGACGAGTTTGTGAGGGCGGAACAAAGCAACGTTGGGTTGTGCCATGCCTTTATTGAGGAGCTCCGGGTTCTAATTGATGATAATAGGTGAGCAGTGATACGATCAGCTCCTTGGGTAGTTAGACTATACACCCAGCAGACATAAATCAGCGGGTCTCGATGCAAGTTATTTCTTGAGGTCCAAAATCACACGATACCAATCAACCTCCTTCCATTTTCGCTGACTGTCTTTCGAAATCGCGGGGCATTAGTCATTGCAATTACTCCAGGCGCACTCTATTTGTTATTTTAAAAGCACCCGCGAGCTCATGTCTTTTGGCCTATGAAAGATCCCTGCAAGAAAGTGGGGGCACCCGAAATTGGCTTTTCTGAAAACTTCTCAATATTGTAGCATTATAGGTAGAATTTTCGTGAATATACCACATTTTCATAAAAAATTTGCACCTGAATGTGGCTGAGACTGCGTGAGGTCTCAGCTAATCAAACAGATAAAGGTTCTGACTGCAAACGAACACTAATTTTCTTTTCATGTTTCTGAAAGCATTTTCATTCTCTTTTGATCCGCTTACTTGAACCAAGGTCACCGGGTAAAGCCTCTATTAGTTTCATGTACATTCTTTGTGTCCAACTTTACGGATTTATTTAATAAATTTAAAGCCACCGTCCTTTGCCATACCCTAGCCAATATTTTTTTTTTTGTAGGTGTACGCGACGCGCTGCGCGGCGCGGTCTAATCTGGTAAACTTTAAGCGGGCCCGATGGCGATGCGACGATAACGCGATCTGAAAGCTGATACACATTCGAGCAAACACCACCAATTCGAGGCAAAATTCCAATTTAACCGATTTTCCTCACAAGTCTCGCTATAAAAAGCCCAGAAAAGTCTTTGAAATAATACACCACACTATTCTATTTGTGTTTTTCCCACTTTCCCCGTGCATGGGTTTGGCACTCCTTTAGAAGGGCCGAGTCGCGCTCTCCTTTTTCTCTCCGCAATTTCGAGATTTCGCGTTTCTCTGTTATGTGCCTGCAAGCAGCCAGTTTCATGATCACGATTGCCCGTTTTCTCTTTTTCTCCCATAGCAAGATCCAAGCTTGATTCTTTCGTTTGCTAATACCTTGTTTCCCGCCTTTTTCGTTCGTTCACTGTCGAGGATTTTCCAAAGTTTGCAACACACACCGGTATTTTTGATAGATCAGCACGTCCTCAGACTATTTACCTCTTGACATCGTCCGTGCCTCGAGCCTACCTTGGTTTATATATTAAAGGCCGAGTCTTCCACACCAAAGCATTTAAAACACACTTGATATACACATAATAGGTGTTTTTATAGAGAAACACAACCACCCGCGGCATTTCGTTCACATCAAACGCCCCGTTTTTGTCTTTCATACGTTCTTTTGTGACCCTACTCTTATCATATATTGAGATCTCGCACCAGCTTATATTTCCCAATAATGCATCCACAAACACCGAAAAATAAGGGCAAAGCGTCATCGGGCTTGACGCCGGCGCTCTCCTTTGGCACGTTGGGCGCGCTGCCGTCGGCGTTCCGGCTTGTGCTGCCCAGAAATATGAACCTTCTAAGCTCGTTATCGCCACATCGTCTTTTCAACAGATTCTGCGGAAACCACGCGTCAGAATCGAAGGATATTCGTGAAATTGACGGCCTCTTGGCCCCCGGCGCCCTGGCGGCTATGGCCCCCTTTTCAAAAGAGTCACGTGCACGTGCGTCGCTCGGCCTGAACGAGATATTTCACGACGCTATGTTGGCGCCCTTTGAGGAGCCGCAGCCGTCGCAAAACTCGCTTCACGCGTCCACGGTGGATCTGATCGGAACCGCGGACTCCGTGGATCTCTGGTCGTTTGCCAACGACTCGCATGGGGTGTCTATGAACCTCTCAGCGATCACAGAAAGCGCCGACGATAAAGACGTGTTTTTCTCGCCCCACGAGATGTTTCTCGAAAGGAGCCCTCTCGACAGCGAGCTCTCGCTTCCACAGTCGCAGGAGACGCCCAGTGCCAAATCCCAGCGCTCCATTCAGCCAAATATCAACAGAAAACGCACGCTTTCAGATATTCAGGGCTCGCCGACATCCAGCCTAGCTCTCAAAGCCAGCGCGCTCCAGCTGCCCCAGCGGGTAATCCCCGAGGCTGCAAAACCCAACTCAAGGGATCTGCGAAAAGTGTGGCCCAAACGCTTGGACGAGGAGTTAATGCGCTGTTACCATAAATACATTGCTCTCCGGGACTCACAAAGCGCGAACGAGGCTCTTTTCCGAGGCTCTTCCCAGAGCAAGGTGTTGTCTCGCATGCTAGAGAAGAAAACAGGGATTTACCGGACCCCGAAACAGGTTTCAGGACGGTTGCCAAAGCTAATGAGACACGCCATTCAGAGAAGTCCTGTAGCACCAAATGCAGAGAGCACGCCGGTCAAGCAACTGCATCTCTCGCTGCCTTCGAAAACTCCACAGGAAGACAAGCTGTCGATACTGCTGCCTGTTTCGTTGGAGTCGCTAGAGATGTCGTTTCGATACAATGTTCCAACGCAGAAAAAACACGTGTTCACCAGCCTCGGCAATACGGATTCGACCTCACCAGAAAAGGCTCCAGTGGGTGTTGCGAAGAAAAGATTACCTCAGGAGAACAAGCAGTTTCTTGCGGATTTTGACACCATCGTAGCGCAGTTGCATAAGCAGGGAGTGGCTGTGCACTACGTGTCATGTGGCTTGAATCTCCAGCAAGCGGCTTCTGATTTGTCATCACCCGTTTCGCCCATGACGAACCCGCGACACTTCAATGCGGAGAACGGCGCTTTTGCCTCGTACTCAATCGTCACTCTACGCGGGGATCTATTTCAGGGCTCGTTTGTTACTCTCAAGTCGAGCATTTCCGTGTACAAAAACGAAACCCAGAAACTCTTCACAAGCGAGGAAAACATCAACGGCTACCGCGAGGGAAATAACGGGTTTAGGCTCGAGATCCCGTTTCTCAGCCAGTTCTGGGCCGGCTTTTTGACCTTCATTGTCAATGGAAGCAGTGACGTTGCAGACTTGCAGAAACTCACCATGCTGCAAACGATCTATGACGATTCGGGCGCCGACAGGAAGGTGTGTGGGTACTTTGCTTATCGCTTCAATGCCTCGGAGGCAGCAACCACCAGTGTCAAGGTGATCCGTTTGACTGATCCAAACAACGATGCAAACGTGAATGAGACCGACGAGCTCGAGACCATCTTGGCCTCATCGCCTGTCCAGTCGTCTCCGTTAAAGCCCTCTCCGAACAACCGGGGTTTGCGTATCCAGACGGCGTTTTTGAACTATATTCCTCCTGGCCCACATACGTCCACGCCAACGTTCAGCTCCGTGCTTTTGCACGAAAACAACGTGAACTACGCGCACGCCAAAACGAGCGGAATTGGCCCACAGCGGCCTCCATTGCCCTCTTCGAAATCCACCACCAACGTCAACTTCGAAAAAAGACCGAATTCCGCCATGATGCTCCATGCCAACCACTCGTTCAGCAACGACATTCGACACCATTCTGCGGGCCAGATGGGCTCGTTCAGTCAGATCCAGGCACAGGGATCTCTGTTTGAAAACAATTGCTATGCTCATCCGTTTTCGGAACTCTCGTCGGGGCAGAATCACATGGGCGGCCCTCATTCTGCCATGATGCAAAATTCACAAATGCCCATGTATTCGGGGACCCAAATGCGCGGCTACCAAAGAGCGCAACTGCAGATGATGTATGAGGGCCAAATGGGCGTGCCTTCGCAGTCTTTTCCCGGCCAATTCTCGAGTCTGAGACCGACCCCGTGGCCGATATCGACGAGCTACCAGATTCCTCAGGAAATCAGCTCGGCGCCTGCTTCGCAATTGCACTTTTTCCCCAAAGGCGAGCCAAGTAGGCGGGAAACTGTGAAGAAAGCGAGACGCACAGGTCCGCCGCTTCAGTTCTGTACTATGCTAAAGTACGACCCCTCGAAGGACCCCGACGCTAGGAAAGAGAAGCCAATAAGGAAGAGCCACATGTTCCCTGCCAAGCCGCCTACGGCATACAAAACAGGGCGTGATTAGAGAGACATGTGTGGTGACTGATGAGAACAAGATGTTGAGTCACGAGTGGTGATCACAACCCCACAAGACGGAGATTTGTGTATGTGATGTATCATCATGGTTCAGCTACAGGTGCAAAGAGAACAGTCGTGCGATTGTCACTCGCCTGAGAGTGAACTGACGATACAGAGAAAAGATTTAGATTAAAAATAGATACGTTTGCATGTTCAAGTCTGAGGGCTATACTCATGTTTATGTTTGGGGATCAACTACGTGTACCATCGATAGACTAGAATTTTTATCTGCATTATTTCCGAAAGTTATCATATAATAAGAATCCAATTTTAATTGCAACACCCCGATCAATATATCCCCCGTCTGTAGGATATATAGAAAGAATAAGCAGTACCAGTTTCCTCCTCGGGCTTCCCCGCATGTTCTAGAATTCAAAACCAAGAACTCCTTCAATTTATCCCCGATGCGTTTATTGACTTCTTAACCCTTGAATTTCTTTTAAGTCAAATAGCCTCTTTTATCCAAATCGAAATGTACAAGAATCAATATTCTCTAAGCCAGGCCGACGGCTACACTAGACAAGATGCAAACGAGCCCCTGAGTGGATACTTTTCTCAGTACGGAACTTACAAGGATAAGTGTGTCCGAAAATACGCCCGTTTTCCCTACTTACATGAAAACTGGAAGACGGTGGCAATTGTTCTTTGTGGGGTGCTGGGAATGGGCTATGCGATCTACCTTAGCCTGCTAATTCCGCCTCTTCACAATGCGCCGCCGCCATGATTGGAGCGATGTTTTGGTAGTCTTTTTGCGAAAAAGAGGCGGGACAAGAAATGCGTTTTTGCAATTAGCTTTGATTTATACAAGTCTCAAATAAAGATGCTTTATAGTGTCTCGGTCTTGCTGGCGTCCGGGTAATTTTTCCAGTTGCTTCGAGGCATTGTAAAACTGAGGCCGTTCGGTGATGTGTTTTCAAATAACATTACAAATCACAGTGTTGTTTCGGCTAAAAAATGCAACCAGAAGGCGTAGACATAAAGGAGCTTCCGCTTGGTGACCTCGTTTCGAGAGACGTGGCCAATGTTATCCCGTGGGCTTTTTTACCTCACCAAGTGAGCTTTAAAAGATCTTCATAAATTGTCTTTCTACTTGATCTAGCTCTCACTTTGTATGAAGAGATCTAGTAGCTGATTAGTACAGGCTTCTTTTGATGCTGTCGTGACACTGGCTAGGGGCGACGCTGGTAGGAAGATCGCTTTCCAATTCAATAACCTAATGTCCCACTTTGAGGGCACAAGACAGTAAGAATGATTCTCGTCGCAGTTAATACAAGTTTTTTGACAATTGTTTATTAATTGTATCTGAATACAAGAGTAACACCTGTCTTGGCCAAAGAGCAATGCAACTTTGCAAAAGCAGCCGCAAGCTTCCTTCAAACCTATTCCGAGAATTCGTCCATTGTCTCGAATTCAAACTCTTTTGCACAGTCCTGAAGGCTTATCTTCGTACGTATGTGTTCAATTCAGAGTTACGAACTTCCGATATTAGCTTATCAGCGAACGGAAAGTGAAACACCGCTAAAGTAAGGACATTTTTGATGACAGCCAGGAAGACGGAACCCTCTTTTGTCTTCTCCTCAGGAAGCGCTCACATGTAAAACAATCTGAATTAAATCGATTTATAGGTTAGTCTAAATTTGATTGAGTTTTCTTCACCTCATATCAGGAGAGCATGAATATTGTAGATCTAACATAAAGTTATCATAAATTCAAGGAGCTCTTTCACATACAAGTCCTTAGTCTCAATCCATTAATATAGAATGGCTGAAGAAATGTCACAGCAGGGGCTATCCAGGTAAGTGTTGTACTATCAACCGAGGCATTTATCGATTAGGAAGACGCTTGTTTAAGCATCGAGATCTATAGTGAGTGAGAGAATATACTTCAAGACAAGCTGAAACATGAGCCATCCTTCCTTATTTCTGTTCAACATTGTAACTAATCACCTATAAAAAACCGCAACTGCAAGACCCAGCTTATATATCACATTGTGTTTGATGCCTCTCATCAATCAGTGAAATAGGCAGTGAGAATAGAATGAAGACAAGCTGAGGGAGTTGAGATAATAGGAGAGACTCCGGGCGATCAAGGTAGAAGAAAAAAATTCGAGTTCAGGCTACTTATTGTTCATAGAAATCGGATTCTTCGATATGGCTGCAAATGTATAGGCTTAACGCAGATATTCCATACATAAAAGATTCAATGGAATCCTAGAAAGCTCAAAGGTTCTCAACCCAGTTACCAGGGTATGGAATACTAGGAAAAAATGGTTCTACCTAGATATCACCAAAAAATATCAAAGTGAATGGACGCACTTCTCTTTAAAGCTTCAGAATGTTGGAGAGCGCGCCGAAGGCTTTGGCTTTGCTCCGATAAAATTACTTCCTAATCAGAGTCCACATATTTAGAAACAGCTTTACCACCTTGCTTGAGCCTCAAAAAGCCAGGTTTTAGCGGCTATCGACCTCAGCAACTATAAAGCGTTCTGGGTCTATGCTGCATGCAACAACCGGGAGCTTCTTAAAAGTTTGAACGAGGCGACAAATCGCATACGGTAAAACCCCGCTTATTCGGAGACATACACAGTTGAGGAAGCCCTTCCGTCGCAGGGGTGGGGGTCACTCACCAAAACGGGTAATTTTTATGTACAGTGGACTTAGAAAATGAGAGGTACTAGCTAGAAAATGAAATACTTTATAAAAGTTAACACTAAGCGTGATATGACTGTTTCGGAAAAGACTAGTGGACTTTCGGCAGACCTCACTGGCACTTGAGAAGAGAACAGCAGTTCCCTTCGCCTTTTTTGCCTACACAAAAGAGCCTACTAAAAAATAAAGATATGAAAACTTGATGTTTTCTTTCAGAAGTCGTACTATTCATTGTTGAACTAGTTTCAACCCGACCAATCACCCCTAGTTAAGTTTCATCAACTCTACGCGAACGCGCCTCTGCGGCTGCAAAGTTCACTCGATTATACTTTGCAAGGTCTAGACTCAATACCCACGTTGATCAGATAGCTTGACATACTCCAATTCGTCAAAAAAAACTCAGTCAATGCCCTAAAAGCGATACTCCACCACCGAAAATTGTGGTGTTTCTCGAACGTTACCCGCGGGGTACGGCTACGTATATAAGCAAGAAAGGCAAAACATATATGTGAAACACCTGTATATAGGGTTTCTGGCGGGGGTCCGGCTTACCGCGGGAGCGGCTTAGCGCGGCCTCACCGTAGCAAAAACGCGTCGGATACGCGATGCCAGACGCAAGGCGTGGGAAAACAACAACAGTTCATTGTGTCTGCAAAATACAAGCACCACGCGTTGTCCGGCTTTTCCCCACCACCGTTCTTTTTAGCATAAGTATTTCCTCGTCACTCTTTTTTCTTTCAAACACTCTCATTCAAAAAGCGCTCTTAACAAGCACTCTTCCCCCCTCTCAAGCCAATATGGGCGTTACTGGTCTTCTCCAACAGCTTAAACATATACAAGAGAGCACGACGCTTTCCAAATACAAGGGCCAGACGTTGGCGGTAGACACGTACGGGTGGCTCCACCGCGGGCTCATTCTGTGTGCCCAGGATCTATGCACAGACGCGCCCACCCGTGGATACATCACGTCGGTGATGAAAAAAGTCGATATGTTGCTTCATTTCGGCGTGACGCCCGTGATGGTTTTTGACGGCACGCCGCTCCCGACCAAGGAGGCGACGCACGCGGAACGGCGGCAGAAACGCGAAAAGGCGCGTGACCAGGCGCACAAATACATGACAAAAGGCGACCGCAAACTGGCGTGGAAGGAGTTCATGAAAGCGGCGGAAGTCACGCCGGAAATGGCCAAGTCCGTGATGGTCGAGCTCGACCGCAGACACGTCAAGTATGTAGTGGCGCCGTACGAGGCGGACCCGCAGATGGTGTACCTAGAAAGAACCGGCGCTGTAGACGGGATCCTATCCGAGGACCTGGACTTGCTTGTGTTCGGGTGCCGGCGGCTCATCACCAAGCTCAATGACTACGGCGAGTGTGTGGAGATATGCAGGGACCAGTTGCACAAAATCCCCCGGATGCTGCTCCATACTTTTAGCCATGCCCAGTGGCGGTTGGTAGCTATCCTCTCGGGCTGCGACTATACCAAAGGGATCCCCGGGGTCGGGCTCAAGACGGCGTTCGGCGTGGTGTCGAAAATCAGCAGCCTCGAGAAAATCGTCGCCTCGTTTAGGGCGGACAACAAATCCGTTCCGGACGAGTTTCTCGACGAGGCGCTCAAAGCTGACCTCGCGTTCCAGTACCAGAAAGTGTACGACCCGGCCACAAACACGGTGACCACGCTCTGCGGAATAGCCGCCGACTCCGCGCTCGACATGCTGGTGCTTGAGCTCTGTTGCGGAAAAAGCTTGGACCCTGAAATCCATACGGGAATCTGCACAGGCAAGCTCCACCCGAGAACGCAGGTTCCGCTCATTTCCAGGGAGCACAACTTGCTGGTGGCACGCAGCCACTCTGTTTCTGCGGTGGTCACAGGGGGAAAAACGGCCCCTTTAAGAAATGCACCCGTCAGCAAGTCGTTTTCCAACCCTCGCTCGATCGACTGCTACTTTAAGAGCGTGAGGGCCGTGGAGGCTGCTGTGCCTGTTTTTAGAAACGAGAAGGCCACGGATCCTTTTGCTTCTGAAGAAGAGGCCGTGGAACCCCTTGCTTCTAAAGAAGAGGCCACGGAACCCCTTGCTTCTAAAGAAGAGGCCGTGGAACCTTCTTGCTCCAAAGAAACTGTCCCTCTTTCATCCAAAGAGGACGCCTCTCTCAAGCGTCCAGTATTACGCGAACCACAGCTTTCGCCCAGCAGCAAGAAGCTTCGGCGGTTCCAGAACGGCTCTCTTGGTCATGGAAATGGCACGGGTGGCGCGACTCAAAGCAAGTTTTTCGGGCAAAATCCACGGATGATTCCGCCCGTGGCTGTCCTGCTTTCATGCCCCAAGACAAATGACGTCGACTGCGGTTTCACCACGGGCGACTCGGAGGTGCCCGAATCGTCATCGCCGGTTAGAAATGTTGCTGACAAATCCCAAGACGGGAGTATTACAGACGACGACGATCTCGATGAAGACGACTACAAAAGCGCACAGGGCGAAGGTTCCACCCAAGACTCTGGCAAGCCTAGCGATGCCACAGATCATAGCTGCAGTTTTCTGGAACCCAGAATCGCCAGCGATGCAGACGAGGGCTACGAAGATGAGCTCGACGAGTCGCCGGTCAAAACAGAGAGGATCGCTCTTCTGTGGAGACAGAGGTTTGCCATGGGCGCTGCTGGGCCAGAAAGCGGATCTGAAAGTGCAAAAAAGGGAGCAGCCTCTTCAAGAACAGAGGTCGCCAAGGTCGTGGTAAAGGCCCCTGCTGTTTCTTCAAACCATCTCACCATACAGCCAGGACCCGAGGACAATTGCTTCGACGACACTTTCGAGAGCTCTCTGAACCCACACACCCCAGAGCAGGTGCTCGAAAAGCGGATGCTTGCACAGGAGAGCTCGCAGCTCAAGTCTCTGCAACAAACGTGTTTCAGCGAGATCGACGAGTCGTTCGACCTTTCGCCCGTGCGCCGTG